>PVJA010008209.1:0-65251 GCA_004027025.1 Myocastor coypus
TCACAGGGATCCCCTTGCCTCTGCTTGCCAAGTGCTGGGGTTATAGGTGTGTATTACCACACCTGGCCTAACCTTACCCATTATTAAGAATAAAAGTGTGCAGCAATAAAACTGGACATAGCTGGGTGTGGTGGCGCATGCCTGTAATTCCAGCACTCACTCGGGAGGCTGAGGCAGGAGGATCAATGTGAGTTCGAGACCAGCCTGGCTACAAAAGTGAGTTCAGGGCCAGCCTGAACTGCATAGTGAGACCCTGTCTCAAAAAGACAAAAAAAAACAAAAAACAAAAAACAAAAAAAAACTGGACATGTCACAGGTCTGCACATGGCTAGTCTGGCTGAAGGGCAGCAGAGAAGGACCTGTGCAAGCTAGGGTGGCCTTGGTTTATGAATGCCAGCCAGCCCAGCTCTGCAAGCACCTGGAGACAGGCTGGACCCTGAGTAGTGTCTAGCCCCATAGCCAGTGGAGGACTGCAGCTATTTATTAGGCAGACTTGCAGTGGTGTTTGTACATGTCCTGTTGTGACCCCATATGTGCTGGGAGGAGGAGGAGCTGCAGAGCTGACTAAGGTAACTTTTATTTGGACCTGCCGGACTGTGATGCACACACAAGACGATAAAATAAGGGTCACCGAGCACAGGCTGAATGCAGAGGAAAAAGGTGAAAGGTGACTTTGTTATTCAAATGCATGGTTGAGCTGGGCATGTAAATCCCTCTTGCGATACCAGCCTTTGGGAGGATGAGGCAGGAGGATCACTGTGAGTTCAAGGCCAGCCTGGGCTACTGAGGGAGACCCTGTCTCAAAAAGTCCTAAAGGAACAAATCATCGTCAACAACAACTGAAATACAGGTGGTACAGTGAGTTGCACTCCCTCAGGCCTAAGTACCTGAGTGTTTACGACCTTCTGAGCGGCACTGCGCGGGACAAAGGGTGTCCAGCGTTTCGTTCAGCCTCAGAACTGGGCTGAGGACCCTCTAGGTCTGTTCAGGCTACACAGCCTGACTGTCTGCTTAGCAAGGCAGGCACATGGAGCCCCAGCTCTGGGGAACCAGGAAAAAGGAAGAGTCCTCGTCCTCTCCTGGCTCCTAAGAGTCCAGTCTCAGGCCCCAGCCGCACCGCTGGTGAGCCAGAGTCTCTCCAGTTTTGCTTCTAGTCTCATGGCCCTTGACCAGTAGGGGTCCAAAGCACGTTTGGCCGAAAGGTTCAATGGAATGGGTCTCTATTCTTTGAAGGACAACGCAGTCTTCCTGCATGGCCCTGGTTTCTGAGGCCTCCTTCCCCCGTAGATGGTGCCCCCAGGGCCTCTGGGTCTCCCCCACAGCTGTCAGACCTGCTCAGACTTGCCAGGCCCCAGCTCAGGCTCAACCCACAACCTGGCTTCCCTCTAATAATAACCAACAAATGTTCAGTGCTTTTTTTTTTTTTTTTTTTTTTTTTTTGTCTTTTTTTGAGACAGGGTCTCGCTATGCAGTTGAAGCTGGCCTTGAGCTCACTTTTGTAGCCCTGGCTGGTCTCGAACTTGCACCAATCCTCCTGCCTCAGCCTCCCGAGTGCTGGGATTACAGGCGTGAGCTACTACGCCCGGCTTCTTCAGTGGTTTTTGACTTTTTCATTTTTTTGAGATAGGGTCTCACCATGGAGTTCAGCCTGGCCTTGATCTCACTATGTTGCCCAGGCTGGCCTATCGTTTCTCCAAGCAAGAATCTTTCCAAGTCAGATCCTGATATCCTTAGGGTGGACCAAGGTGGTCCGGCTTTAAAATCAAATAGTTGTGGTTTTACTCTCCATTCCGGGTAATGCCATTTTTCCATGTCAGTTTTTTTTTTTTTTCCCATACATTTTTCTTAAGTCTTAAACCTTTACACCTGCAGGCAAGGAAACTAATCAACAGGCAGTAAACAGATCCAAACGGGAGAGCTTGGAAGCCCTGGCTCCTGCTGAGTCTGTTACTTTTTTAAAAGAACACATGTGCTTGTGGTTTTATACTGCCTGCCCACAACGTAGCCGTATTTTCTGGTATTAAAATTGTTCTCTGTTGCTGGGATAGAATGAAATGGGCCATTATGCTCGGGTGTTCCCGGAAGAGCCTCGTGTTTCAGGAAGTACGTGGTGACTTTAAGTTCTCTGCCACCTGGGTACCCTTGAGCACCATTCCTGTGGGTGCTAGAGTTCAAGTTTCCTTCCCTTCCCCTCCACCCCCCTCTGCAGTGCTCACGGTGGCCCGGGGTGACCCCCACCTTTGCCAGGCTAAAGATAACCTCTTCTCTGGGACAGTACTCATGGTTAAATTTATTCCCCGAGGTGGAATGGGGTTGCCCTGACCTGGGGAGAGCACTGCACCCCTGAGCCCTGCTCTAAGTTGTCAGCAGAGGTGAGGGAGCTCAGGCTGCAGAAAGGCTTCATAGGGCACAGAGGCCGGAGCAAAACGCGTAGGGAGAGAGGGAGGGAAACTGTCCAAAGGGAAGGGAGATGCCTGTGACGGCATCAGGCCCCTGGTGTCAGCAGAGCCAGTGTAAGGCTTCAGCTGCGCCCAGAAAAAGGCTCCTTTTCTATCTTTTATTATGTGACTGCAATTCCACCCTTACAGAAGAAGTCGATCAGGGCTGGGGAAGCCAGTGGACTCGGTGTACAGAATGGGGTGTTTAGTTTTATGACATGGCTGTGGGTTACATGAGAGGATAATAAACAAACCCCATAAATGTGGCTTGCTGTGACAGGGCTGTGGCATCCCCTGAGGGTCAGGCCTTGCTCAGAAGTGGTTTCCGAGCAGGCCTGGCGTGGAGCTAGCAGGCGCTGTGCAGCCGTTCTGGCTCTAAACTGCCACTCCTTTCTGTCCCCAGGGCACATAGCTTGGCCCAGCTGCCCTGAACCTGCCCCAGCCCTGCCCACCCTCGCACAGTACCCTTTGCCATACTGGTTGGGGGCAGCTGGTACCCCAGAGTGTCTGTTACTGACAGATATTTTAAGTGTTGCCCTTCCTATAGCAGTTTCCTGGTGATGGGTTTCAGATTCCTGTGGAACAGACAGGGCTACTGGTCCCTACTGTGTTTTTCTTTCTTTCTTTTTTTTTTTTACCAATCCCAGGGGTCCTAGCAGGAGGCTTTCCCCAAGAGAGGGAGCCAGGGACACACCTAGCTTTCCCTTGATTGTACTTGGCAGCCTCAGAAGATGCTGTGTTAGGCACAGGAATGACAGAAGGACAGAGTAATAATACTTTTGGAAGAAAGAGACGATTTTGTGGAAGTCTCCCCGTAAGGCAGTGTATCTGCTGTAGAGTGTGAATGGGGAGATGCGGGGCACCTCCGGTTGCTCCTCTAGGCTAACATAGTCACTGTGTAGCACATGGACAGCCATGACCTGAGGGGATCCTCTTCCCTCAGCCTCCTGAGTGCTAGGGCTGTAGGCATGTACTCACCACGCCTAGCCTGCATGGAGCTTTCTATAACGCCTCTCCTAACACCCCCCCTCCAGGTAGCTAGCGCCTGAGTCATGTCCGCTGGCAGGGGCCCAGCTCTTGGGAAAGAACCTGTTGTGTGCATCGGTGGGGGCTGAGACCTCCCTAAACAAACCGACACGTAGAAGCTTTTGGTGCGGCTGGCATCGTCCTATAGAACACAACTTTGGGGCCCGTCCCTAGATGTGTGAGTCCAAAGACGGGACTGTTAATCACGACATGTCCACGTGAGAAGGTTAAGAGACACCCGGCAGATCAGTGAAACCCTGCCCCAGGTGTGCCTTGGATAGACCAGTAAACTAAGCGGGAAGACCCTCTTGCTCTGCAGCTTCCGCCGCCTTGGGCAGAGCAGCTGCTGGGCCCTCTGCTTTACAGCCCCCGCAGAGCATTGTGGACTCTCCCGCCCATGGTCCTGTGGACCTGTGTAAGAAATCTCTTTGCCTAAGGACTCCTGTATTTTCTAATGATTCTGTTCCTCTAGAGAACTCTATTATATCACCACCCTGGCAATGCCGGCTACCAATGTCCCACATTGTCATGGGAGCAGAGAGTCACACAGTCATTCATTCTTTCACACAACATTTACTGAGTGGGTACCATGATGAACTGGGCCATGGGCTCAGCGCTGGGGATCCAGTACAAACTGGAAATGGCTCCACTCGGAGAGTGCCCTGTCTTCTTGGGCCACTACTGTATGGCTTGGGAGACCTGAAAATTCAAGGGCCATTGAACTTTGCTCTAAACCTCATTCTGGGAGCTATCCAGGGTCCCTCTGAATAAGAAGCTTCTAGGTTTTTTTGGATACTGGGAATCAAACTCAGGACCTCACACTTGCCAGGCAGGTGCTTCTGCTGCTTGGCTACATCCCCAGCCCTGGGTAAGAAGCTTCTGTGTCTGGTCTTTCTCAGCTTCTAAAGCCCAGCAACCTGCTGAGTCTTCTGGGACCATAGAGTGAGTGCACAAGATGGGCTCTGTTTCATGGATCCAGAGGGCTGTCCACCTGCCCCCACCTTACATTTCCTGAAGTAATCATGGGTCAAATGCTGCTTTAGGATGCCTCCCTCTCCCAAAACATGTGAGCATACTGATTCTGTAGGCTCCAGAGATAAGAAATAGGAGCTATCTGATAAGAAAAAAAAGAAGACAATGCAATTATTTCTAAAGATATTGCCTGTAGGTGGAATTTGGTGTTTATTCATGCTAACTTTTTGGTATTACTTAAGTTATCTATGGATGTCAGAGATACATGACATGTGCACACACACATGTGCACACACACGCATATGCGTGCACACACACATACACCAACATGTGTTGCTATTTTACTTATTCCCCCAATGAGAACACTTTTAAACTCAAGGATACGCTGTCATGCAAGGATATATAACAAATGCATACAACTTTGATGAGCTCCCCAAAGACACCTGAGGAAAGAGCTAGATCTCCCCAGCAGCTACCAGCAACAGCCAGGCTAGCTGATGACATGTGTCCTACGGGACAGATGCACCTACTGCCCTCTCCTTCCATTGCTAAGGTGTTCCCCCTTGGCCTCACGGGGTGACTTCGCTGGAGCTGCAGGGTAATGGCCAGTGTGGCCCTGGTGGAGACCTGGGGAAGGCAGTGGGGATGGGCTTTGTCCTCAGGGAGCTGGTAGATGGGACACAGGGCACAGGGCTGACTGTGGTGGTCCTGCTCATGGCCTTTACCATCTGTGGACTTGCAGAAAGGTCCCCAGACTTTGTGAGGTTATCTCTCCAGCCTGCCTGTTGAGCAGAAGGGGAACTTGGGGACTGCCCTTCCTCCTTGTGCCTCAACTAGGGCCACATCATTCTGCCAGTACTTTAAGACTGTTGTCACTTAGGAAGCCCAGAAACTGACCCTGAATGTCAAGTGGACAGGAGTAAAGGCTCTGTCCCTGTGAGTCTCTGTGGGCAGGGGGTGGGGAAGAGAAAGAGATCTGATGCCGCTCTCAGGGAGAGCCCAAGGGAAGCATGATTTATAGTACAGCGAGTGCATGCGTGCGAACATGTGTACACACAAACACAAGAAAGAAAGAAAGAAAAAGAAAGGAAGGAAAGAAGAAAGAGAGAGAGAGAGAAAGAAAGAAAGAAAGAAAGAGAAAGAAAGAAAGAAAGAAAGAAAAAAAGAAAGAAAGAAAGAAAGACAAAAGGCAGTTGGGTGTGGTAGCACACACCAGTCTCCAAAGCATCCTGGGAAGCAGAGGCTCAAAGATGACAGGACCAAGCTTAGCCCGGGCACCTTAGTAAGAGTCTGTCTCAAACTTTAAAAATAAAAAAGGGGCGCCAAGGAAAATAGCTCAGTAGAATAAACACTTGCCTGGCAAACAAAAGAACCTGAGTTCAATCCCCAATCCTGCAAAATAAATAAATAAATAAATAAATAAATAAATAAATAAATAAATTGGACTGGAGACATAGCTTAGTGCAAGAGCCCTAGGGTAAATCCACAGTGCTTTGAAAAACAAAGAACAAACAAACATAAAACTCTCCAAACTTCCTGGAGCTAAAACATTTATCTACTTATGTATTTATTTATTTATTTATATTTTGGCCAGTTCAGCCTGCCCTGGGGGTGGGGCTGGCACAGCATGTGGTGCCAGGGATCGAACCATGATTCCTGTGGCTGTCTAAGCTTTCCTAAGCAGGCACTTTAGACTGCTGAACCATCTCAGCAGTCCTAAAACTTTTATTTATTTTTATTTTTTTTAAAAAATATTTATTTTAGGGAAGGCTGTAGGCTATTTAGGTTCTCACTACTAGATTGGACTCATAGTGACCTGCCCATTTACAGCCTCCCAAGAGCTGGGATTACAGCTGTGCTCAACCACACCCAGTCTCAGTGCACCCCAGGGATGGGGCCTGACAGGGCAGGACAGGGGATTGAACTCTGGGCCCCTGTACCTGCTTGCAGGCGCTTTAATCCATTGAGCTACTTGGCCTGCCATTTATCTATCTATCTATCTATCTATCTATCTATCTATTTATTTGGTACTGCGAATTGAACTCAGTGCCTTGCCCTTGCCAGGTAGGTGCTTTTTAGTTTAAACTAAAACTTTGGTTTAAGAATGGGTTTGCTGGGCGTAATGGTGTATGCTTATAATCCCAGCACTTGGGAGGCTGAGGCAGGTTTGAGAGCAGCCGGGGCTACAAAAGTGAGTTCAAGGCCAACCTGAACTGCATACTGAATCCTGTCTCAAAAAGACAAGAGAGAGAGAGAGAGAGAGAGAGAGAGAGAGAGAGAGAGAGAGAGAGAGAGAGAATGAGTTAAAGCTGTCAGAGACAGAGTAGAAGACTATTCTACATGTGGGATAAAAACACAAACAGGAAAATCATGAGGGCTGTATAAGTCCAGGGAAACGCTGATCCTTTGATGGAAGGACGCTCTATTATGGATGACAGCAGATCATTTCCCCAAGTGAAGTCCACTTAGGGCTTGCAAAGAAGTGTGCAAAGAAATCGTGGGGTTCCTGGGACCCACATACTCATGTCCATTTGGATACACTTCTTGAATAGCAGCTGTACAGAGGATCTTTCATGTTCTTTGAGGGAAGAAAGAAAACATTAATTAGAAAGGATAAAAGGATGAGGGCTGGGGAGATAGCCTGCCTGGCAAGTGCAAGGTTGTCAGTTTGAACCCTGGTCCCGCTAAAAAATAAAAAAATAAAATAAAAAGGAGACCATGTCCCAGGCTCCCTTCCCACCAGGGAAACTCAGAGATGAGAAGACAGCTATCGGGGTACAGCCCCCTGCAGGGCTGCCTGCTGGCTGTGGAGGGAAGGATCTCATTACCCTTGTAAGTGAAGCTGATTTGCAGGTGCTCTTGTCTTATGCACTGGAGATGGATCCTGAGTGCAGGGATGCTGCCCCAGGGAGGTGATCTGTGCAGGAAATGGCAGTTCCCAATTACAGCAGCTGGATGAGACCAGAGCTGGTCCCAGGCCCCCTCCACCATACAGCTGTGCCTGAGGGTGGATGGGTCTCTGTGTTATGATGAGCCTGAGAATGCTCACACGGAGTCCTGGGCTCTCCTGGGAGAAGAAGCTGCTTCCCAGCGGGTGGCCGGAAGGTCCTCTGTGATTCCTGTCACAGGATGACAAAGTTTGTGGGAGCGACCGGCCACGAAAGAGTTTTCTCTTTTGAGAAACATGTGGTTTCCAGGTCGCTGACTCCAGCTGCATGCTCGTGAGCGATGTCATTTCAAAGCGCCCTCGGGTAGCAATCCCTTCACTCTAGACTTTCAGGCAGACCTGCTGGGAGGAGCAGTTAGGCCTGGGGGGCCGGCTGTGTGGTTCAGCTGGCTTTGCGAATGAGGCCTTACCCAGGAATGCATTTTATCTTCTTTTTATCCATGATTAAAGTAAGACAAGGAAAATCCCTGGATTAATAAAGGAACACACAACTCCTAGCCCACCACTCTAGAAGGCCAAACCCAGTTCTCACAAATTGCTGTGTAGTATGTTTGAATCCTATTAAATTAGAATGTGGAAAAAATAAGTTGTTATAAAAAAAATGTGGTGCTTGAAAATATCCAGGATATGTTATAGCAAAAGACACGTTGCCATTAATCTCCCTCCAAATACTCTCTTTGAGCACTCTGATCCTCTGTTCTTGTCACTTTCTGCAGCAGCTCTGGAAGTCCTCTTTCTAGGGTGTCTTTGGTTGTACCACTGACACCTTGATGTCCAGAGGTGACTCTGGCTGCCTCGATGTTCAGAGTCACCTTTCACCATCTAGCTGACTGTGTGGAAGAGCTGGAAGCTGCCCGGCGCTGGTTACAGTCAATGCGGTGAACGAGGACACAGTGCGATGTTTTCATGTGATAGGAACTGCCCTTGGTGGTTTACCATCGATGCAGGATGGTCATAAAATATAGTGAGTATTCAATGAAATGCGTTATTATAAGGGCTGGCCAAATAGCTCAGCAGATTAAAGCACCTGCAAGCAGGCCCAGGAGCCCAGGGTTTGATCCCCGGGCCTGACATGCTGGCCCTGCCCCCAGGACACATTGAGACAGCAACTGAGACTGGGAGTGGTGGTGCGCACCTGTAATACCAGCTCTTCGGAGGCTGTAAACAGGTGGATCACTACAAGACTGATCTAGTAGTGAGACCCTGAGTGCCCTTCCCTCAAATACAAAAAAATAACAAATTAATTAATCATGCTAAAAGTGCATAACCATGAATTTCCTTCAATTTATTCACCATACTCCCTTCACTTCAAACACACTTACCATCACTGGCAATCTCACTTCTGTCGCAATAAGATTTAACAAATTTGAACACAGTGTCTTTCAATCACCTCAGGTATCCTTGGAAAGGTGGCGGGCACTCGCAGCCACATTATCTGCAGGGAAAGATAGAGAAAGTTGGGCTGGCCAGGTAGCTCAGCAAACTAAAGCACCTGCTTAGGTAGGCACAGAGACCAGTGTTCAGTCTGGGCATGCTATGCCGGCCCCACCCCTGGGCACACTGAGAGGGTGACTGAGACTGGGCAGAGTGGCATGTGCCTGTAATCCCAGGGCTTAGGAGGCTGAAAACAGGAGGATCCCTATGAGTCCAATCTACGTAGTGAGACCCTGTAGACCCTGTCCTAAACACAGACAAAAAGAAAAAGTATCTGTTCACAGGAATCCAGGTCAGGCAGAGCTAAACCTTGATATGGTTGAAAAATGGAACCCTTTCTTACAAGTGAAGTCTTGGGGTGCTAACATGAATACCCTGTGTTTTCTCCACCTGTGAATGGGGTGTGTGCCACCTTCTTGGGGCCCTGCTTGGTGAGCCCCCTTGGGTGAGTGTAGAGGCCAGAGCCACAGGTGTGCAATGCTGGGAGCAGGCCTCTATTCTCCTGGCTCCAAGCTTTCCACTTTGGAATGAGCTACGCAAATTTCTCCTGCAGCCTCATAAATACTTGTGGATTTAGTGTAACTCTAAGTTGTGGTAAAATAATTAAGAGTTATGTCTCATCTCTTAACCATTTTCTGTTTTGTGACTACACAAGGTTGACTCTATGGGCTTCTGTGCGTGCACATGCATGTGTGTGCACAAACACACACACGTGCACACACACACAGAGTATGTTGTGCTGGGATTGCACCCAGGGCCTTGCACATGCTAAGCATGTATTCTACCACTGAGCTACACCCAGGTCCATTAGATTTACTATATAAAGCCCATTGTAGGGGCTGGGGAGATAGTGCAGTGGTCTAAGTGCCTTTCTGTCAAGCACAAAACCTAGGTTCGATCCCTGGTAGTACATGTTGTGCTGGAGAGGCTGAGACAGGAGGGTTACTATGAGTCCAAGCTGCATAGTAAGACTCTATACCAAGGAGCTGGGAAGATAGTTCCATAGCACAAGTGCCTGCCTGGCAAGTGCAAGGTCGTGAGTTTGAACCCTGATTACACAAAAAACAAACAAACAACCCCCCCCAAAAAACAACAACAACAACAACAAAAAACCCTATACCAAATAAATAAATAAATAAATAAATATTTAAAAAATAAATGAAATAAAATCCATTGTATTTTGGCTTCTCATTGTCTTAAGATTGCATGTTTGCATTTCTATTCATTCTCAGCACTTGGGAGGCCGAGGCAGGAAGATCAGTGCAAGTTTGAGACCAGCCTGGGCTACAAAAGTGAGCTCAAGGCCAGCCTGAACTGCATAGTGAGACCCTGTCTCAAAAAGACAAAAAAAAAAAAAGGCACAAATGTATTTCTATTGATATTGCTATTGGAAAGTTGTTTTCTATGAGGAAGTGCTTGCTTTATAAAATTATACAATACTTCACTGTAAAAATCCTTTCATAGTATTAATAATCCCTGCTAATCACCAGATCTCCTCTCAGTAATATTATTAGAATATGCTAATATTCTGGGCTGGCCTTGTGCTTACTTTTGTAGTTGCCAGGCTGGCCTCGGATTCGCAGAGATCCTCCTGGCTCAGCCTCCCAAGTGCTGCCACCACGCCTGGTCTGGGGCTGCATGGTGGTGCCACATCTGAGGTCTCAATGGTGTGCCCATGATCTGGGGCTGAGACTGCAGCCTAGGAATCTGGGGTCAGGAATCAAACTTGGATCCTTGTGCTTACCAGATAGGTGCTTATGCCTCTGAGCTATTTCTCTGGCTCCATGGAATGGATTCGAAGCACTATTTTGGGAAACTTTCAACAACCTCATTTTACAGGTTATGTGTGTTATTTTCTTGGAACCAATGCTGACTTCTAATGACCTGGAGACATGGTGGAGCTGTGGACAGAGTTGAAATGGTTCTACAGGGTCTCACTACAGAGATCGGACTTGTAGTGATCCTCCTGTTTTCAGCCTCCCAAGCACTGGGATTATAAGTGTGAGCCACCATGCCCAGTCTCAGTGTGCCCAGGAGGTGGGGCCAGCATGGCATGCCAAAGATTGAACCCTGGTCCCTACGTCTGCCTAAGTGGGCACTTTAGTTTGCTGAGCTATCTGGCTGGTCCAGGGCTTGTTTGTTTTGATGCTGTATTGGTCAGGCTTTTATTTAAAGGAAGAGAACAGATATAAGAAATGGATATTAACACAAAATATACAATCTATAAGGAATTATAAGATTGGCTTACAACAGTCAGTCACAGAGTCAGATGAGAAAGTGTGCAGAGGGTGTCTGCATGCTCTGGACTGAAGGATTCAGTCCTGTGGTCTGGACTTCCCAGCGCTCCGTGTAAGTCTCTATCCATTGGCTGATGGGTCTGTGATTGAAGACTGAAGTGTCTGTAATGGATGCTGAAGAGTCTTGTGATGGATGGCGAAAGATCCAAGCTGGAGGCTGAAGAGTCTGCGCTGCAAGCCAGATGATGAAGTCCAGGCTCAGTGTGAAGACTGAAGCTTCTCTGACAAAGTGAAGTGTTGACTCCTTTCTCAGCCCTTTAAAAAGTCTCTTTGTGCTCAGTCATTCTGACGTGGGCCCATTGTGTCCTAGGGTGGGACCAATC
Organism: Myocastor coypus; assembly: GCA_004027025.1. Taxonomy (NCBI): domain Eukaryota; kingdom Metazoa; phylum Chordata; class Mammalia; order Rodentia; family Myocastoridae; genus Myocastor; species Myocastor coypus. The sequence goes on from PVJA010008209.1 coordinate 11,438, forward strand.
ATACCCCAGGATGGGCCCTTGATCCCACTCTAGGGAGAAAGCCAGTCATACCCTAGGCAGGCCCTGGTCACAGTCCAGGGAGGAACCAATTATACCCCAGAGTGGGGCTCCCACCAACAGGGAACCGGGCTGTTGAGTTACTCAGCAAAGTTGACACATTGTATCAACCACTACAGATGCTAAAGGAAAAGAAGCTTTTTGAGGAGAGCATTTCTCCAGGATGTAACACAACTTAGTCCCGCCTTAGGGTAAGACACAACTAAATCCACAGCTCTAATTTTTCACTGCTGGCTGTCACTTTAAACATCCTTTGTCTCTGGCTCGTCACTGCAGACCCAGAACAGTACCAGGACACGCAGGAACTGGGGGAGCTGGCTGCAAGCACAGGGCAGATACAAGGACTTGGGACCGCTCTTTCCTCCTCAGGATCTGCTGTGGACAACACTCATGACACCATGCCAAGGGGTGGACCCGGAGAGGCCACTGTCCTTGCCAGGACAACCATGTGCCCTGCTGCATGGCCCAACAGCCTGTGCCTCTGTGCGCACTGCCTCTGTGTGTTTCCTGAAGCCCCAGGCAGAAGATTCCCATGGAAGCTCTGACGTGGCCTGAAATGGACTTGTGGAAAGGGCAGACCAACATAGGTCCAAGGATGCAGCTCCCGGACGCCTGTGGGAAATACCAAGGCCTGCCCGAGAGGCTCCCCTCCACCCTCCCACAGTCTGCCTCTTTCCCCAGCTCCCGTTCCTGGAGCGGCTTCTCCAGCGAGCCTTCCCTTCTTTCCTCATCGTCATGGGACTTCAGTCATCGATTTGAAGGTCGGCTCATTGGAGCCTACTAAGGAGCAGGCTGCATGCCGGCCAGGGTGCAGCGCTACCTCTGCTCACAGTCTTAGGTCGTTCTCTCCCCTGCTCCCTGCCTTTGCCCCGTCCATGCGTGGAATAACTGAGGAGTGATGCATCCTTCATGCTGCCCAGCACATGGAGTTGGCAGCGAAGCATCTGAGCATGAATCATTCCACCAACGCTGGAGCCCTGGAGCCCTGGAGCCCTGGCATAACATGGAAGAGAGTAAAAGACAGCTTTATACAAGTCACACGTGTCCAACTTAGAAACTTAGAAATACATGCAAGTATAATACCTACCTCTCCCTCTCTCCCTGCTCCCATGTCCCCAGGATCAAATTAGAGACCTGGGCATGCTAGACAGGTGTTCTACCACTGAGTGACAGCCCCAGCCAATATTTGAGCATATTTCTTTTGTAAGCTTTCTTTATCTGTTTTTTATTTCCCTAATTTTGAAATATGCTAGTTACAAAATTTTGTGGAGTTCAATACTTGGGTTTTTTTTATTGAATTTATTTATTTTTTTCTTGTTTCAGAGCCTTTATTTGTTTATTCACTCTTTTTTTTTTTTTTTTATGGCCGGCTCAGCCTGCCCCAAGGTCAGGGCTGGTGCAGCATGTGGTGCCGGGGATCAAACCACAGTCTCTGAAGCCGCCCAAGCTTTTTTTTTGAGACAGGGTCTTACTATGCAGTTCAGGCTGGTCTTAAGCTCACTTTTGTAGCCCAGGGTGGTCTTGAACTCACATCAATCTTTCTGCCTCAGCCTCCCAAGTGCTGGGATTATAGGCATGCGCCACCACATCTGGTTAATACTTAAGTTTTAAAAATGTTTTGGAGATAACTGCAGACTTACATGTGCTTGCAAGAAACGATGCAAATAATGCAGAAAAGCTGGTGAAAGCACACCACTAGTGTTGCTTGATGGTAACAACTAGCACAATATTTTGCTGGGGAAAGCCGGCACTGATGGGATTCAGATGGAACTCACTGTTTGTACATGCGTGTGTATGTGTGTGTAGTTCTGTGAGATGTTATCACCTCAGCAGACTCACGGAACCACCTCTACCCACTGATGGTTGAGACACAGAGCATCACACCCCACAGATCTCTGCTGTGAAAGATGACCATAGCAACCATGGTTGGTCACCTTCTTCTCTCTGTCCCACCTCCTGGCAACCACTGATTCCTGATCTTTCCTCAGAGGATGCAGTTTTACAGCGCGCGTTCTCCCACACATGGTCAGTTTTCCAACACGTAATTTAGGCAGCTAACACTCTGCTGTCTTGGCCAACCAGTGCTTACCTATTCAGTTCCTTATTGAGTATTCAACTTGCCATCAGTTTTTCACTATTAGAAAATTTATAGTAATAATAATTTTTGTGCAAATGTCTCCATCCACCTCACCATACCCATGTATCTGATGATCTCTCTTTGATGTATTAATGGAATTTAAATTACTATCCGGAGGGTATGGAGCTCCTAAAATGATTGGTTTGTGCTACCAGATCACTGTCAGAAGGGCTAACCCTTTCTAGTCTCATCACACAGCGATGCCCCATCTATCATTCGCACACTAACATTCATTACCATCTTTTGAAATAAATATTTACAGATTTGATGATCATGTATGGTGGGTCAGGTTTGCTCTTGAAAATTCCTTTGATCATTAGTAAGCTTCAATGTTTAAAAACATTATTAGCCACTATTGTTTATTTTAATGTGAATTGTCTGCTTGCTTTTAAAATTTTTTTCAGTACTGAGTTTTGAATCCAGGGCCTTGCATGGAGCCACATCTCCTGTCCTTTTTATGGCCAGTCAGTCTGCCCTGGGGTGGAGCTGGCACAGAATGTGATGCCAGGGACCGAACCATGGTCTCTGTAGTTGCCTAAGCTTGCCTAAACAGGCTCCTTACGCCGCTGAACCATCTCGCCGGCCCCTCCTGTCCTTTTTAAATGTTAGTTTGGCACAAAGTCTAGGTCTCTGAGTTCCTGAGGCTGGGTAGAACTTATAATCCTCCTGCCTCAGCCTCCCAGAGTTACAGGTTTCTGCTTTCTTAGCTATCTTAAAAGAAAAATAGCAGTGTCGGTATTTTTTCTATCGATGTGCTGCAGAGAAGGCAGTGACCAGACTATAAGCCATGCTTGGAACGTTGCACGGTTTTTCAGCTCTTCTCTGCATGGCCACTGGAAAGCAAGTCCCGGTGTTTGGGGATGCTCCCTTCAAACCCAGCCTTGGTGCTGTCAGGCTGTGCAGCTGTGAATCTGGGGGAATGGAACGCAAGTCCAGCGCTTTCTGCCCCGCACTGCCTCCCTGTTTCATGCGACCTTTGTGTGAGACCAGGTTGGCGGGGCTACCAAGCCAGATGGTGCTGTGCTGGGCAGAGAAAGGCTGGGGCCGTTGTCCCCACAAGGTGAGCAGACCCGTGCCGCGTGGGGCAGGCGGTCAGCCCCAGGACACGCCTCCTCACCCCTTCCACTCCCTTCCTTTCTGCTTCCTCCTGGCCTCTTCTCTTCTCATAATTGTAAGGTTACCATTCTTGACTCTTTGGCTTGAGCGTTTTCAGAAACTCTCTGTTTTGTATATTCTCCTTCTTAAAACAGATTTCTGAAAGCACTGAAGGCAGAGAGACTTTTTTGAGGCCTATGCAGAAGGCACACGGAAGGACTCATTGTAGAAACTTCAATCTTTAAAAAACAAGAACAACAGCAAAAAACCACCAGCGGCTGCCGTGAGAAGGCCGAGGGCAGTACCTTGCTGTCGCATAAAGGGCTTGCTTCCCTGCTGGGGCATTGGCCCCAGGTCAACAGCCAGGGAGAATGAGCTGCAGAATGTGAGCCTTGTTCTGTTGAAGCTGATGTGCAAGGTCTGGTCCACCAGGCTTGGCTAGTGCACTTTGGGCTTGCAGTCTTAGGAGATCACACAGCCCTGATAACAGCCTTTAGGTCAGAGTGACCAGAAAGCCCACCATGAGGCGGGCATGCAGGGGATAGGCACGATGGTGGCACATTTGCCAGAGTGCCGTGAGGCTCATGCAGCGAGTTGGTGGACGAGAGAGAATCCTTAGTGATGCTCGAGGTGACCGCCTTCTGGGCTAAGTGGCACAGGCGCACTGACCATTGGCAGAGAAAGGCCAGAAGGAATGCAATGAAAGGGATCAGGGTGGCTCCTCTCCCTCCTTGAAGGCTTCAGCGCAGCTGTGAGCCATGGACTGCTGCGGAAGCAGCTGCCACGGTCAAGAGGCTACAGGGGAGGAGCGGGCATAGAGAACCAAAGGCACTCCGTGAGGCTCTACCACAGTGCGGACATGGGGACAGAGGGGTGGCAGGCCCGGGCCTTGTGCTTGGTGGGCTCGAGCAGGAGGAAGGCGTGCTGCATGCTGGTAAGGAGCGGATGGCTCTGCTCGCTGCCCTCCCACTGGGTGTGTGGTGCTTGAGAGGGTTCTCTAGGCCCCTGTGTTGGCTGCTAATAGCGCTCAAGACTCCTGCATGGAGATGCGCTTTCTGGGCTGGCAGAAAACAGAGCTGCTGAGACAGTGGTTTTTGCACCTTGTGGGTCAGAACTCCTAGTGAGGGTTAGCTTTTCTATCCCTAGCTACTGACACAGTCACATAGAAATGTCATTGTCCCAATGCTTCCCCTTCCTCTGCAAGATGCTTCCTGATACCTCCTGGCCTCTCCTCTCTCGAGTAAGCAACAGTATCGGTACCCTTTGCTCACCCGATTTCTCAGCCCATGAATGGGCCAGGACTTACAAAGTGGAAGTCACCACGGCCCCCATGAAACAGTGCCTACTGATCTCATCACCTGGGCCCTCCGCAGCAGTGGTCACAAGCATAGCAGTTGCATGTGAAGTTCTTCTAGGGAGAAGACATTTAAAAGTCCATTTCCCTAATCCACAAATCACTCACCATCGTGCGCTGCCCAGGATGTGGGGCCAGGGCTGGAATGCCGTTGGGCTATTAGTGGAAGTCTCCAGAAGCCCATCTTAAGCTCACTGTTGCTTCTGCAGGACGTGAGGTGTTGTCCCTCACCAGCTTCCCAGGACCCCACCACTGTGCACACAATGAGAACCAGGCTTTTCACGGGTGGCTCTTCTGAGCCTTCCTAGTTGATTGAATTTGCAGAGGAACCATTCACTGCCTCTGGCTGCACACCCTGAATCACAATCATCGAGGCCCCTGGAAGAGCTGGGCTGCTCCCATCCATCCATACCCCCAGAAGCCAAAGAGAGAAGCTGAGTCCCGCCCCACTCCTCTTTTACCGTGTGCTGCTGGCGACGACGATGCTTCAGCAGTCAACTGGCTCACCTACAGTAAAGCCGGAAAGGGAGGTGAAAACACCGTGTTGAAAGGAACAAACTGTCCCACTGATGCCAGGAGAGGGAGGTTCACATGCCTGTTAGTCAGAGTCCATCCAGTGGCCTTCAGAGATGCGCCTGCTCTGCAAGACACGGGAAAGGTACAGAGCTATTCCCGTAGCTTTTTCAGTGCTCCCACTGAACAAATATTCTTTTTGCTTGAGCTGCATAGTAGGAGGGCATAATTCTGGTGTGTTGGCTTTTTTTTCTTTTTGTCTTTTTGAGACAGGGTCTCGCTATGCAGTTCAGGCTGGCCTTGAGTTCACTTTTGTAGCCCAGGCTGGTCTCAAACTCGCACCGATCCTCCTGTCTCAGCCTGCCAAGTGCTGGGATTACAGGCATGCGCCACCATGCCTGGCTTGTTGGCTTTTTTTTTTTTTTTTTTTTTTTAAATGGGGGCTTTTCATGGATAACTGCAAACCTACTGGCTCAAAGTAGTAGGATTCACATGGTGTCCTGGAGCAGAGGAGTCTGCAGTCTGTGCGTCAGGGCGTCGCCTGTGTGGAAGTGCTAACCACTCCTTCCTGTCCTTTTCAGCTTTCCTTACGCCTCGGGGTTGATTGTACCTGGAGATAGTTCATTCTAAGATCTGTTCACCTAGACCAAGGTCTCAGACTTATCTTTTCCAGGGGGCCACCACTCAGGGGATGAAGTGGAAAAAGATAGAACTGCTGTTCTCAGGGGCTCCGTCTGGTGGGGGAAGACAAAGAGTTAAGCTACACTGGCACGAGGATGACTGTAGGTGCTGGCGATCTTCAGAGTCTGAGCTGGGAGTTGCCAGGGGGATGGAGGTGGGCAGAGAAGATGTTTTTCACCTTTTTTTTCTTTGAGAACCAGGGATTGAACTAAGGACCATACACTTGCCAGGCAGGCACTTGTGCCCTTGAGCTATCTCCCCGACCCCTGTTTTTCACCTTTGAACTCTCCAGTTTCATAGCATCCAGAAGTCACTGGGGCAGCCTTGGGCTTGTGGAGAGGACAGTGTTTGATCTAGCCTGAGCCAACCTTGTTACTTGTTCTGAGGTTTAGGGCAGTTGGCTGTGGCAGGCAGGATGCCCGAAGCTATTGCCAGTTGTTGAGAGTTTGGATGGGGATTCACTTACTGGGAGGAGGCTGGGACAGAGGCGCATTTGTGTCACAGAGCCCAGGGGGTCCTGTCTGCCACTGTCCCAGGTCAGAGCCAAGGGCCTCTGGGCCCTTGGTGTGGCACCTGCTGCCCCAAGGCATCAAGGGAGAAAAGGCACAGAAGGCTTGATTCTTTTTCCATGAGATTTTAAGAAAGCCACCAGCAGTATTTTCCACTCTCCTGGGATGTTGTGCCTCCAAGGCTGTTCCTTAGGCTGCAGAGTGGATCAGGATCACAGGTGTACAAGAGAAGTGTTAAGCTTCCTGGGTGTGATCTGCCGGGTGTCAGGAAGAAAACCGTTGTTTTCAGGAGCACACGCTAGAGTATCTGTGGGCAGTGTTATCATGTCTACAGGCTTAGCTCCTTCTGCAAAATTATCATAAATAAACCTGTTATCATCAAAAGGTGAAGAACTGCAGCATCCAGATGGGTGTTTATTGTTCTGTTCTTTCAACAAAGATTATGGACCATAAAAAAGAGCTTGGGGAAGGATGGCAAGTAGGCAATCTTTTTTTTTTTTTTTTTTTTGTCTTTTTGAGACAGGGTCTCACTATGGAGTTCAGGCTGGCCTTGAGCTCACTTTTGTAGCCCAGGCTGGTCTTGAACTCGCACCGATCCTCCTGCCTCAGCCTCCCGAGTGCTGGGATTACAGGTGTGCGCCACCACGCCCGGCTAAGTAGGCAATCTTTGAAGCTGACTTTGTTGGCTTCACAGAGGAGCAGCGGGTAGATGTGAAGGATTAGGAATTTTCTACATATATTTGTGAACTTGTGTGTGTGTGTGTGTGTGTGTAGGTCCCCCACTCTTCCCTCCCCTCTTTTCTCCTGCACCCCCCCTCCCCTGCTCTCTTTTTTTCAGATAGAGTATATGGCTCAGACGGGCCTCATACTTGCAGTCCTCCAGCCTCGGTGTCTCAAGTGCCGGGATTATAGCCACCACATTCAACTTCATTAACTCCTTGATTTTTCCCTAATTAGTCCTTTTCATATTGCGGTTGAATTCTTAGACTCATCCACAGGCTAAGAAATTGTCAGTTGCTGATATTAACAAATCTGTTTGCCGTGGCATTATTAAAAAACTAAAATAATAATGTTGGCATCTTTCTAGATTATAAAAATAACACAGATTTACTACATACTTTTTTTTTTTTTTTTTGTCTTTTTGAGACAGGGTCTTGTTATGCAGTTCAGGCTGGCCTTGAGCTCACTTTTGTAGTCCAGGCTGGTCTCAAACTCACACCGATCCTCCTGCCTCTGCCTCCCGAGTGCTGGGATTACAGGTGTGCGCCACCACGCCCGGCTCTTTACTACATACATTTTGCAAGATGCAAAAATGTACACAAAAGTAAGGGGGTTCCCATGAGCTTATGCTCCACAGGGAATTGCTACTAAGGCCAGCTGTCCTCCACGTCTAGGGGTTCTGTATGCTCAGATCCAGTGCATTGTGGGCCAAAAGTATTTTTTTTTAAAAAAATAATTGCCTCTACTCTGAATATTTATAGTCTTTTTTTTTTTTTTTTTTTGTCCTGCTTCCCTAAGCAATGCAGTACAGTAGCTATTCCTACAGCATTTACATTGTACTAAGTGTTACTAAGGACCCAGATACAATTCAAAGTAGCCCTGGAGCAGATGGTGTGTTGATCACATGCAAGTAGAACCTATTACTTTAGAGTCTGCCAGGCCCCTGGAAGCAGTTCCCCTCGGACACTGTAGTGCGAAGTATTTCTTGTTTTTGATATGCATGTACCTATGCATACTTATATAGGAAAAAAAACTAAGCTAAGGCCTAATGTGCAAGTTACAGGGCAAAAAGGAATACTTCACGCTGTCCTTTTTCCACACTTCTACCATGTTCATAAAGAAACATTCATGTGGATTTCTTAGGTGTTTCGTATTAAATAACTTATTGTAAATTAGCATTTCAGGTTTCGTGGTGTTGGAGGGAGAGACGCCTCTCCCAGAAGCCACTTATCTGCTCTGAGCTTTAGCAGCCCAAGCTGCTACATTTTTCGTGCTCAGTGACCATGGTGCAGTTTCTGTGACTGCCCAGTGTTGCCACGCATAGCTGGGCAGCACAGTTTGTTTTTAGTTAGTTTTTCCTTGTTGTTGTTGCCGAGGAAGAAAATAGCACAAAGCTAACCCAGAGTGGCTGGAAATCTGCCCTAGTGGGGTGGTGTAAAACCTGACAGTCTCTCCCCGGTGTGGACTTGTTCTTAGAGTTGTGATATTTAGCCAGAAACCTTGTGTCCGACCACTGCAGAGGGATCAGAGCATGCGCAGCTTTCTGATGCCTAGGACATCAGGGACAGAGGAGAAAAAAGGACCCAAGGGAACAAGCACAGAGGGTGTGGTACTTCCTCTCTTGACCTGCGGCAGCACTTGGTGAGGAGGTGTGGGCCGCAGAACAGCTCTGGCTGGGGAAGGGTTCCCATCAGCGGCTGGGCTGGGGCTCAGCCAGATGGGCGTCTCCTCCCAGGTGCAAGAGGGCAAATGCTGGGCGTTCCCGGGAGTGCAGACTGGGCCGTGCCAGGGCTGGGTGCCCACGAGTCACACCCAGCTGTGGGCACTTGTCAGCTTCTGGCCAAGCCAGTGCCCTGAGTGGTTGGGCAGGCCGGGTAGGGGCTCTCCTGCCGATTCTCTCTCCCAGGGCAATGGTGGGAGCAGGCAGCGTCACTATGGCTTCCCCGAGCCAGCACGCCTGCGGCACCCGGGGTGTGGCCAATGGCCTTTTTGGGCCTCTTTATCTTACAGGATGTCACTGTGCCATTGCGTCTTCCGGACTACGGCTACCGGACACAGGCCCTTTCCCACCAGTCCTGTGGTGTCCCCAGCAAGTCGCAGGTTATAGCCTTCTCTTTTTAGGCTGTGGATCTGTGTGCAGGGGTAGATGGGGACATTTGAAGCCGGCCTGTCTACACACAACCATCAGAACGTAACCGGAAGCTTTGGCCCTAGATTCCACACTTGAACGATTTGAGGAATTTACTTTTTCTTCCCCACATACAGGGTTGTTTCTTCCCCCTGGAAAGTTAATGTTATTCCAGGCCATCTCTGTCCCGGGAAAGTGCAGAAAGCAGGTGGCCGGAAGAGGGCAAACTACTTAGTCAGTGGAAAGACGTCACGTAGAGGGAGGGAGTTGGTCTTGTGACTCTGGGTCCCTCCAGCTGTGCTCCTGTTTGGGCAATTTGTCTTGTAGTCAGGGATATGCTATGTGATCCGGGCTGGCCTTGAATTCACAATGCAGTCCGGGCAGGCCTCCAACTTGTGGTGATCCTCCTGCCTTAGCCTCTTGAGAGCTGGGATTCCAGATGTGCGCCACCACATCCCACTGGAGTGAATGGAATCTCACCTGGGTTGTTAGAAGATGTTGTGGTTTGTATCTAGTTGTCCCCCTAAAGCCTCATGTAAATCATGGGGCTGTCAAGCGCATGGCTCGAGGGGCGGGGCTTGAGGGGCGTGGTCAAGAGAGGTGCTAACTGTTAAACTGAAAGCACGCGCTATCAGAGTGGCCCCCCTCTCAGGGGGCGGTTTCCCACGGAGGCATGGGACAGATCATTCTGGACATGGCAGTGCCCCAGCCCCTCCTCCAGTCCCTATAAAGCGGGGATAGCGTCTTGAAGCCTCCAGGAACTGGGAGCTAAATAAACCTTTCCTGCTCTAAGCTTGTGTGTGGGATCTTTTTCCCAGCAACGACACAACAGTAACTAAAACAGAGGTTTCTCCAGAAGTTAGGGGAGCTTGGGGAGCAGGTGGGAGGGTCCACCTGAGGATTCGATCACCCCCACAACCTGCTAGCCCTGTTGTCTACAAGTCCCTGCTATTTCTGACTGCAGTGGACATGGATCTCACTCCATGAAGTGTGAATTAAGCGTGAACTCCTTGGCGACTCTGAGTCTCCTGAGGCAGGCTTCTATTTGGGGTGCATACTGAGGTTGAGGGGCACACTTGGGGTGAAGATCACCTTGGAAACGATCAGGAACGCTCTGACCAGGGGAAGTCTCCATGTGGAGGGAGTGCAGGGATCAGAGTAGCGGTAGCACAGTGGCAGCTTTGCTGTTGGTTGTGGGTCACAGAAGGAAGGAGAAGCAGTATCTTGAGTAGCTTTGCCTGTGTTTGAAATTGTGACAAGAGCGTGGCACTCTTGTGGCTTGCATATGGAGCTGTGGCTGCCGCTGCATGGGGAGTCTCGGGAGCCGCTCCCCCCCACACACCCCCGGGGGCAGTGCTGACCGGCATGGGGGCACAGCCTCCTCCTCGCCACCCCGTCCCGTGCTCTTCTTCTCTGTTCTCCAGCTGTTGCTCTTGGCCAAGAGTTTGGGTAGATTCGTTCATACCAACCACTCTCTACCTTGAGAAGCATGTGGAAGGCTTTATGGACATTTTCATAAATCACGGATCTTACTTTATGACTGGAAATTCACCACACTGCCACAGAAATGCAGGCTGGCTCTTTTAGCTTTCTGCCCGGAAGGTGCAAGGTGCACTGGGTTCCTGTCGTGAGCTCGAGTGATAGGGACGTCTTCCCAGAGGGTTGGCCTCCTACCGGAACCTCGGGGCCTTTGCAGCTCTGTTTCAGCTGTCGAGACTGCTGGTTTTCATTCTCCTTTTTCCCTTTGTCATCCCTCACCCCCTCCCATTTCCTCCTCCTGAGAAATTCCCGGTTTCTGGGCTGCAAGTGCCCATCCATCCTCCGCTTCCTGAAGGGGCCCAGGTAGGTCCGGGTGCCGAGTGCTCGTGTTTTAGTTCTCTTTAGAATGCTTCGGTTTCCTCAGGAGTGGCACTGACAAGGTGTTCGCTCCAGCCAGTATCTCGCTTCTCCATGGTGGCAAAGTCTTGGTCTATTTCCAATGTGAATTATTTTGGTTGCTCCTCAGACCCCATGGAGACTCCTGGTTCCTGAGATAATGCTGCGGCTGGGGAGGGCTGGACGGTGCGCGTGGTCCCAAGGTCCTGAGCTGCCTGTGACTTGGTGCTCTCTGTGGCTGCATGACAGGTCTCAGGGTTGTGTGAAGGACAAGGCAGCTTCCTTCCTCTGGTGTTCAGAGCACTGTGGTGCGGCTGGCACTGTGGTTTATTCTGGGCCAAACAGGGTGATGTGGGCCATCGGAAGGAGGTTTGACAATCATGTGAGGTCTGGAGACTTGGAGATCCCACCACCTTCCCTCCCCAGGGCACCACCAGCTCCCAGCTCTCTGGAAGCTCTCTGTTTTAGAAACCCTGACCCCTCGGGCTACAGAGTGGTCACTGCCACATGGAGATAGTGAGAGCCAGTCGCTGCCCTGTCACATGCAGTGTGTAACACACATGGTACTGGGTGGAAAGCAGGGTCTGGCTGGACTTCAGGTCTTTGTGGTCACCACAGCTCCTCCCTGCTTAGAGAGGCCCTGAGTCCATGGAATACCTGGGCTTTCCCTCAGGACATGCATGGCAGAGCAATGACAACATGGGTGTGCTGCAGCCCCAGGCCATGTAGGAGGAGCCCCGCGGTGAGAAACTGAGGTACTCTGAGTCCCACGGAGTGGGGGTCAGGTAGGCCCTTCCCTCTCAGCCCCTGCAGGCTCAGTGCCGGTGGACCCTTCTGAGGGCCTGGGAGGTGGCCATGCTGTGGGACCTGAGCACATGTGTTAGTTACCCGCAGGCCTCTAGACTGAACCCTGGCAGCGTTTGCATTACCTCACCCGGTTCTGCATCTGCCACTGTCATCCTGAGCGGTCAGAAGATGTCACAGGTTCTGCAGGCTGGCACTGCCCAGAGTTTAAGGCTTGCAACTGCAGCCCACCCGTCTGGCGTTGGACTCCAGGGGTTTAGGGCAGTGTTTGCCTGAATCGTGGAGAATGCCTGTGAGACAGCTGAGCGGAACAGCATGGTATGGTCTGATTGCTTTCGGCCCTTTCCGTGTCTCTAATTGACTCACACACAGTGGCTCTCCAGGAGGGGTGGAGGGGCGCCCAGACACCAATTTTTGCTTGAGACAGCTGTCCCCTGGGGACAAGCAGCTCGCCTGGGGACAAGCAGCTTGGCCTCCTGTGGAGTAGTTTGTAGACTTGATCCCTTAGACGTTGGAGGGATTTTCATCTCAGGGGACAAACAGGACATGGTAGTGCTCCACAGTACTCTCTGCACCTGAGAGGCTGAGGCAGGAGGGTCCCTGTGAGTTCGTGGCCAACCTGGGCTGCCTAGTGACTTTCAGGCTAGCCTATAGTACATGGCTTGACTGAGTCCTAAAAAACAGCCACAACAAAAAATTAGAGACAGCAATGCCCAGATTTGCCTAGGATGGTCCAGGCCCACACGGATTACTCTCTAGTAGAATTATAATGGATGCTTCCTTTTTTTGTCACAGAAATGCTCTATTTTTAAAATTTTATTTTTATTTTTATTATTTTATTATTATTATTGTTTTTTCCTTGTTTCAGAACCTTTGTTTATTCACTCATTTTTATGGCCGGCTCAGCCCGTCCCGAGGGCAGGGCTGGTGCAGCATGTGGTGCTGGGGATCGAACCGCGGTCCCTGAAGCCGCCCAAGCTTTCCCAAACAGGCGCTTTAGACCACTGAGCCATTCCGCCGGGCCCAGAAATGCTCTATTTTGAGTGATAAACTCTATGATCAGTCCAGAGCCAACCACAGACCTCAGGGTTCAACAGGCTGGCATTTTGAAACCTGAAGGGCACTCATTGCTACACTTTGCTCAGCTTCGTAACACAGCTTGATGTTGGCCTGCAACTCACCCCTGCTCTCTGACAACCTCTGGTGTTTCCCACTGGGCCCTGAATTCTTTTTTGCTTTATTCAGCTGCTGTATTCAACCTCCAGACTCACCTCACCTTGTCAAAGTCCCTCTGCAGGACACTGAGGGTTGCAGGACATCAGGGAGAAAGGCAGGCGTCTCCTCTCAGTCGGTGGCCTTTGGGAACCTCCTGAGCTGCAGGTGGCTGGACTCTGCCACCCCTGCTCGGAGGCTGAATGGTCACCCCAGGGCTCGCTGTCTTCATTCTCTTGTCTGCTTTTGTTCCTGCTCCTGAAGCAGCCCCTTTCCAGGGGTCAGGTGCCTGAAGGAATTTGTGTTAGAAAATATCAGGAATCCACCTGCACTTAGGGCCTGAGAGAGACAGAAGAGGAAAAGGTGGAGGCTGAGGAGATGATGGATCCGGGGAATCACAGAATTTGTTGAGGAAAATAACAGTTACAATTTTTTTCTTTCAGAAGGAGTGAGGAATGGGTTATAGGATTTGATTTAAACTTTCATTTGCTGTTTCTTTCCTTCTCCTCATTCTCCTTTCTGCTGCTTCTGTTAACAAACTTATTTTCAAAGTGCAGGTATTTGATTTTCCAGAATCATTTAGTTGGAGGCTCAAAAGGGAAAGATTTATTGAAGAAACACATTCTGTTTTATTTGAGAAGAGTAAACAGTACAGATTTGTTTTAATGTTGGCAAAATAAATAAATAAAATGAAAACCCCAAACTCCTCAGTTAGAAATGTGAAAGGGAACTGGTGAATGGGCTTTAGAATCTGCTTTATTCCGAACTGTTTTGGATGGGAAACCCACAAACCTGATTTTTACCAGGCTGTGAATGTCGCCAGTCCTCCAGCTTCCAATGTGTTTTCATGGAGATCTTATTTATTTATTTATTTATTTATTTATTTATTTATTTTTGCAGGACCGGGGTTTGAACTCACCATCTTGTGCTTGCCAGGCAGGCACTGTGCCATGGACCTATCTCCCCGGCCCCTATTTAATGTTCTAACCTATGTCTGAAGCAGAATCTTTCTTAAATCTCTTTCTCTTTCTCCACATGAATAAAAAGGAACGATTTTTGTCTTTTAAATAAAATAAATTATTAAAAGAATCGAATCTTGAAAATGACTGCTCAAGTTATAGATCTTAAAAACTAACCATCTTTTTCTCAGAGAACTCTTTGGCATTTTTCAATCCGTCCTGCACCCCCCCATAGTTTTGCTTTGGTTCCTTTTGAGTATATGGAAGCAATACTTTCCTCTTAAATCTTTTGAAAGTACAGGTTATTTGGCTTCTTAATGCTATTATCTAGATTCTTTTATGTATGTGTGTTTGGTAGTTCCAAATTGGCCTTAAATTCCATTGTTTGCAGCTTATTCTCTTCTTTCGGAGTCCTCATAGCGACCAAAGTAAACCCAAACTAAATAAAAACTGAGCCAGAACTCAACAGCCCAATCAAACCGGGGCCAAAACATATTGGCTGCTTTGAGCATTCATTCTCCTGGTCCTCAGAAGGTAACTATGTGGTCTCTATCTCCCTTATTTCTTGTTTAAGAAAAATAGAACTAGGCACATAAATCTGTATCTATATTTGGTTTAAAACTATGTTTGAAATACAGCTTCATCTGCATAATGTAACCCAGGAGGGAGAAATTCAAAAGAAAAAAGTTGGTACCTGGCCATTAAAACCAAACCTGGATTCCTCAAGCTCCATCTCATTCTGTTGACTTTATTTTTAGAAAGAAGGCCATTTAATTAAAAAAATTATCCCCTTCTTTCCTTTCTTTCCCGCTCCCCTCCCCCACCGGCAATTGTCCCCCAGACCAGGAAGTTTATATGTAAACAGAAGCGCCACTCAGACCCCTGACCTCCCAGCCCTTCATCCAGTGTTTCCACAGAGGGATTAACCCCAAATACCAACTTGCTCTCAGAGGCAAGATTGTTCCCCAGGCAGAAATCCAAAGGGTTTTCTTTTCTCTGAGCTTTTGCATTCACCCTGCAAATAAGGTCTCCTCAAAGGGAGGCTTAAAGGTAGCTCTGGAAAGCAGATGGCTGGGCAGGCTGGAGCGGGGTGGGTGCCGAGCGGTTTCCAGGCGCTACATCCGGTACTCTGGCTTTCGTGGCCTTGAGCGCTGAGTGACCTTGCAGATCCACGGGCTGGGGGAAAGGCTAGGTCCCATGGCGCGGCTGGACATCTTGTGTGTGTGCGTGTCCATGTACCTGTGTGTGTGTGTGTGTGCATGTCTATGGATGTACTAGGCATCCTGTGGAGAGCTGGTCCTTGCCTAGTGGCTGGAGCAGCTCAGGAATGCAGGCAGTAAAGGGTGATGGGCTGGGCAGAGACTGGCATCCCCTCTCCTGGGAGTAAGAGCAGGGGCTGATATGGTTGTAAGCCCCTCTGCTTTAGCCTCTGTGGCTGAGGGCCTTATCTGGGCCAGATTCCAAGTCAGTCTAAAGCCCTTCAGAGCACCCCTGCCCCTTCCATGCTGGGCAGAAGGGCTCTCACTTGCCTCGTCCCCAGTTCTGTCCTGTCCCCACACTTCCTGAAGGCACTGGCCAGACAGGAGATTTTCTTAGGCGGAACATCCTCTCCCCCTCTGGACCTCTTCACCAGGGAGACGAAGCATCTGTATTGCAAGGCTCGGCGCAGCGTGTCCAGAAATTTCTCCTGTTATTAAGCAGGGGCAGGGGTGAGGAAAGCACCCAAACGAGGCTACTTACTTAATAGCTCCCAACAGCTGTGGAAAGTTTGATGCAGCGGGGGCACCCAGACAGAAAATTAAAAAACTAATAAAGTCCTCAGTGTGGGGGCGCTGGCATCAGGACAGCCTTGCTTCTCCAGACACCTCATAAAGAGACATTCCGGGACACTAACTCATAAGGGAAATCGGCAGGGGTCACCCGGAACAGTGGAAAGCGAGCCATGGAAACCTAGCAGCCCCTCGCGTCTCAACGGGGAGCCTTCGTTCACTCCTCCGCTCCCGGCTCTTTTCACTTCGGAAAAGCGGCAGGGTACTCAGGACGGCAAGAAAGCTCGGGAGACCGGGAGACCTAGAGTCTGCAGGACCCTGGGTGTGGAGACCTTGGATCTGAGCGCAGAATGAGGGAGGGGAGGCGGAGGCTGGAGCAGGGAGCCACAACCCTGCAGGTGGGCGGGCTTCTGCAGGTAACAGAGAAAGGGAAAATTAAGAACTGAAAGCTGTCCAGCTGGCCTGGCCTGGGCACCTTCCTAGTCGCAGGCTCTCGCAGGTGGACTTTTCCACCGAGGTTACCTGGTCATTTTGGGTCTGAGTTGTGTGTGGTCCACTGCGTCACAGGATTGCTGGTGGACACTTCTGTTTTTGAGGGCGTTGATGTTATTTTGATTTGGTTGGGCTGCGTCTACTTAAAGGAAAATAAAAGTAAAGGATGATTTTGGCCTTAACCAAAGCAAGGGTCAGTTGTGGGGAGACAGTAGTCCCCCTTTAACCATGGTTTTGCTTTCAGGGATTGGTGGTAACCATAGTCCAAAAACATTACGTGGAAAATTCCAGACATAGACAACTTACGTTTTATTATGGCTAGGTAGCCCTGGTTTGACTTAAAAATGGCCCCAAGGTACAAGACTAGTGACGCTCAGGAGGCACCGGAGTGTAAAACGTGGAAGGGCAGACAGGCGTATAGAGAGGAACGCGTTCTATAGAGGGCTTGGTGCAATGGGGGGAGGGGGCTACAGGCAGCTGCGGGGTTTGCGGGAAGTGTCCGCAGGGGCCGCGATGGCAGCTACTGAGCGTGTGTGAGCTTCTCGCACAGACAGTATGTGGTGCAGAGGTGGAGAGAAGCCATCTGGAAAAGAACAGAAAGAGTTGACTGTCCTCCTGCGTGTTGGGTTCGGCAGTGAGCTTAGGGACTCGGGCAGTCCTGCTGCTGCGCAGGACTGGCCCTGATTTGTGACTCCCAGTCCTGGGATAGCTTGTGGTTGCAACCTCAAACTGTTACCTCTAGTTTAGAGATAATAGCCTTACTCACCGACCTACAGAGCGCATGTGCAGATTCCCTGAGGCCTTCCAGGGTGAAGGAAAGAACCAAGCAAGGGGACCCAGGCTGCCCCCAAGGGGCTCTGCCACTGGTGGGCACAGACAGACTACTCAGTCTCTGGCCTAAGTTTGCTCTGCAGGATGAAGGGTGGGAAGGGACTTCGAAGGCCCCAGTCGCTCACTTGTGCCGTGACCCCATCCTCCATCCCCTCCTTTCATGGAGGCTGGGCAGAGGCTGACCGTGGCCTTGGGAGTGATGGTGGAGGAGTCTGTGGTTTGGTGAGCAAATAGAAACATGGAGAGTCCCTTGACCCTTTAATCTCTCTCTCTCTCTCTCTGCCTCCCAAGTGTGAACAGCCTCACATTTAACAGAAGACCAAATTGCTGTGGGGTCGATCAGGGCTGCCTTTTAGTGACTTGTACATCTCCCTGAGGGAAGTCTGGAAGGTTCTGGATTATTCTGGGGAGTCTTCCAATTCTCCACTTGAGGATAATCCAGAGTTTGATCCTGTAGGCCTGTATTCCCAGCAAGTTTTCAGGTAGTATCACTGCTGCCAATCTGGGGCCCACACTGTAACCAAGGTTGGAGGATCTAGCCTCCCCCTCTGCCCCCACCCCAATCTTCCAAGAGCAGAAGTTGCTGGCTGGGGACCCTGTCAAAAGACTCTCCGGATAGAGGTTCTTCAGCCTCTGGGCTCAGCTTCAGCCTGGAAGGAACCCTCCAGCTGAGCTCCACATTAGCTCTCCACCCAGAGACCCCTGTCTCCCAGAAGGCTGGCTCCTGCAGTATCTTAGTTACCCCTCTGTCATTGTTGGAACAAAATACCCAGCACCCAAAATTAAGGAAGAAAAGGTTTATTTAGCTCGCAGTGAGTGGAGGTTTTGGTTCATAGGCAGCTGGCTCCAAGGCAGACTGGCACATGACAAAGGGCTGCCATTCATGGCTGAAGGAAGAAAAACAGCACAGAGCAAAGGGCAGGGCAGGGGCTGCAGCAGCTGCAAGGCTTCTCCCCTCCTCACACTGTGATGCAGATGACCTGCCCCCAGGCAGGGGTGGCACTCACACCTGCAATCCCTGCGTTGGATCCACACTGAATTAGAACTCTGGAAGCTGTTCCATGATTTCATGAGGCTTTGGTGGGATAACTTGACACAAACCACCCCAGGCAGTCTCTGCCAATGACCCTAGAGTGGCTCGGCTGCTTTTCTCCTTGGTCTCCTGCTTCTGCTTTGGCTTCACCTTTTTCTTTTTTCCCTACTTTGGGAGAAGAAAACCAGGACCGTGTGGGTAGGATGAAGCAGGACAGCACCCTTAATGAGTGAGAGCTGCAGAATGGGACCGAGTGAGCCCAGTCGTTGGTTCAATTAACAAAGCCCTGTTCTATTATTTGGCAAGTCTAGAGCCAGGGTTTCTGTAAAGTAAAGATGCACAGATCACTTACTACACCTTTCTTCAGCGAGCTGGGTACCAGGGGCCCCTCCACATGGCATGGCACACCAGTTGTCTCATTTGGAGACAAGAGATGCTCTTAGGACAGGTTTTGGGAGTTAACACAGCATGGAGCCATCTCTGAGGATCATTGCTGCTGACTGTGATGTGCTGATCCAAGCGCCCAGACAGGGCACAGGGCCACCCAGGGGTGCAGGCAGGCCGGCGCCCCTGACTTGGGCACCAGAGGGAGACCCTCTCTCCATGTATTTGCTCTGGAGACCGAGCCTAGTGGTTCCTGTAGTTGTGTGCGTCAGATTCTCTGAGGAGGAGGCGATGTGTTTGAAGTTTGGACTCCGGGGCCCCACCCTGAGTTTCCAGCCCAGGAAGTCTGGGCCAAGCTCCAGCCCACTTGTGCTGTGAGGCCTTCGCGGGCAGGAAGGGCAGCAGGGCCCTGATGCCCGCAGCCTCCTCCATCCCTGGAGCTCATCCAGTGGGACTTCCGTGGTTTACTTCTTCAAATGTGACCCAACTGTTTTCTTCCTCCTCTTCCTCTTCCTCCCTTCCTCCTCTTCCTCCTCTGGGACCCTGGGGGCAGGGCATTTACTCCAGGGGCTGTGCCCCCTCCTCGGATAGGAACTTTCTTTCCCCCAATAAATATTCTGCTCATAATCTCTTAAAAAATGTGTGTGGTCCTGGGGGCGTAGGACAGCACAGGAGCGTGCTCCTCAGAGGACCCTGGTCCTTTCAGCAACTCAGGCTCCTTCTCTGTAAGGTGAAAATATCGGACTTGTGGATGGGTTGGCCGAGTCTGTGCAGAACGGGGCTTGTCCTTCCACAGCCTTTCCTGCACTCTTCGTGTCCTAAGGGCTTCCACCTCAGGGGTGAGTACTGAAGGAGCAGCAAGCTGCTGCCCATGGCCTCACTTTCCTGGGTGAGTGACAAATGTGATTTTCTCAGAGCACAGGGCACCTTCTCCAAAGGCTCTTCCTGCCCATCCTGGAGCTGCAGGGAGCTCTGTGCTGGAACGAGGGGCCGGGCGGGTGCAAGGGGAGGGATTTCCTGATAATCACCAGCAGCTCCCTGGGGGCAGCCTTTGCTGGCTTTACTGTCCTTGTCACAGCACTCATGGTCACCTCTGCCCCGCTCTCCATCCTGTCCTCTGGCTTTTATGGGCCTTTGCGATCCATCGTTGTCTCCCTAAGCAACTTGAATCCGGTGGCTTTAACCGCTTTTGTGACAGCTGCCCTTTGACCCTGTGCCTGCCCAGAGCTGTTGTACATTTTCAAGAGTGTGCAGACTATCTCCCGTGGGCCACAGGCTCAAGTGTCCCCAAGTTAGTCTCCCTATCCCTTCCCTTCTGTTTGTGAAGGCACTACAGAACTTTAGGGAGTGACACAGCTTCGGGGATCCCACAGCTCCTCACACTGTTACTCCATCTTTCACTGGGGCTAGTGCATGGAAAGCCCAAGTTGGGGCCAGGGATATAGCACAGTGGCACAAGTGCCTGCCTGGCAAGTGCAAGGTCATGAGTTTGAGCCCCAGTACTACAAAAAAAAAAAAACAGAGTGCCCAAGTTCTATTCTTCTTACAGCCTATGCTATTTCTTTTCCCTGTAACAGCAAGAGAACATCTTTAAGCTCTAGAGTTCATGCATGGGTGTTACTAAACGTACATAGGGCAGATGGCTTGTTAGTGGCTATAGGCAGATGGGATTCACAGACAGCATAAGCTAAGTTTCAATTTGTGATATGGTACTGAAGAGGTGCAGAGATATCTGCTTTCATTAAGAAAAATGCAGCCTTATCCAGGTGTGGTGGTGCACACCTGTAACATAGGCAGTTTGGGAGGCTGAGGCAGGAGGGTCTCACATTTGAGCCTACCTTGAGCAAGTTAGCGAGACTTTCAAAATTTTTTAAAAAGAAGAAACTGGTGGTGTGGTGGGGGAAGGAACTGGGATGTAGCACAAAGCAGAAGAGGGAGGAGGGAAGGGAGGAGGGAAGAAAAGGGAGGAGGGAAGAGGGAGGAGGAAGAGGAAGAAGGAGGAGAAAAAAAGGAGAAAAGGTTAAAGAGAGAAGAAAAGCATGTCCTCTGAAGTGAGCAAAGTTGCTTGTAATTGGTCTTACACAACTCAAGCCTGTGTGGACTGAACTTAGCCCCGCATCACTGCATGCGGATCGCTTTTCTGAGAAGGCAAAGACAGTGCTTTCCCCTGTTTCATTTCTGTCCTATCTTCCCCAGACTTTCTTGGAATTCTTCTTTTTTTTAACTTTTAACTTTATGGCTGCCTAAGGTCTCACTACGCAGCTCAGACTCATAACAAAATTCTCCTGTTTCGGCCTCCCCACTTTCTTGGAATGCCTGTTTGTTTTTATTCTGCTGACTTGGCAGATGAAGGTTCACGGCACTTTTTTTTTTTTTTCCTGTGCTGTTCCCTTGGGCAACATTTGTCTAAATTTCACTTAAGCTTTACATTTTCAGTTCTGTTTTAACCCTGAAGCTCATGACTCTGATTTCTTTTTGAGCCAGTTTTCCATGAATGCTCTGTCTGCTGCATTATCCTTCTTTATTCAAATAACTTTCTTTGTTTTACGTATATATCCTGGCGATCTCTCTATATAAACATCTCTCTCTATTTTGGGATCTTGGTTCACAAATTCAGTTTGCTCCACAATTCTGGAAAAAATGTCCACGTTTATGTTTGCGCAGGAAAGATGGCCATGACCACGTTTGTCATGCAGTGCAGAGTTTGCAAACAAAACCAAAATTTTGCTACATGCTTCTGTTTGTAAACTGAATTGCTTACAAACAAAGGTATTCATGAACCAGGGTGACACCGTCTGTTACTATGTTAGTTATTATCCCAGCCCACTTGCCTATGCTGTCTGTTTTCTAAAAATACAACAAAAATATCATTATCTAGAATAGTAACTGTTTGAAATATTTTTTCATTTGGGATAAAATTTATTAAAAAATGAAATGTGCAAACCGTGAGTATGGACACCCTCCGTGCTGGCCAATGTATGCCAGCTGTTGTTTTTAATAGTTTCTCTTTTAATAATAATTATTTTGCATTTAAATACTTTTACAGCCATATTTTACAAAGTGATTTAGACTTTAATCGATCTGGGTATTCCCCATAAATTTCATTTTACTGGGTTTCCATTTTTTATTTTGGTTTACAGTGCTACTTCAGTTGATGGACTCAGCTATCTCCACATTTCTGGTCACAGACTAGACTGGGTGAGAAGTGAATTACATTTCTCCACAGGGTGAACACTACGCTTAACCACTGAACTCACCTCACTTCCCATCCAACTCACTTTGCAGCCAGAATCATGGTAAAGTCAAGTTTGTGAACTGAGGTACCACCATATCTCTCAGCTGGTATGTCAAAGGGGTTGTTGTCACTGCACCAAAATGCCTGAGAAAATCAACTGATAGAGAGGAAAGGTTTATGTTGGAGCAGTGTTCTGTCCATAACTGACTGGTATCTTTGTTTTGGGCCAGTGGTAATACAATATAGAATCTACAGTAGACAGGAATCAAAGGAGAGAAAGGAAGGTACTGGGGTCCCAATATTCCTGGAAAGTGTGACTCTTCAGTGACTGTAAATCTACCAGTAAACTCTGCCACCTAAATGTCCCCCACCTCCCAACACTGCCTCTGGCTGGGAACCACAGGGGGACACTGATCCAGAACTCTGTCTGTGTGTGGAGCATGGACTTCAGTAAGGTGTGAGCGATTCACCTTAGAGACCTCCAAGTCTCCGACAGTGTTCTTCTCTTTTGTTTGGACATGAATGGCGCTTAGCCCAGTTTAGAGTTCTTGGCCGGCAGGAAATTCTTTGTGTGCACAAGTGACATCTCACCGGTGTCATCTGGTGTCCATGTTGTGCTGTTGAGGGCGTGTCAGATTTTTCTACCTTTAACAATAAAGTGACATCTTTTTGTGCCACCCAGATAACTGTATAATTCTTTGATAGTTTTAAACTTGCATACATCCAGTAGTTGGAGTCTTTGGTGTAACTTTGCTAGGTATTCATCGAGACGTGTTGATCTGCAGATCCACGATTTTACTCACAGATGGCAGTCAGTGGTAGTTCCCTCAAACCCATATCCCCCCTCCTTTCTCTGCTCCTCCCTGTTGCAAATCATTCAGAGCCACGAGAAGACAGCAAAGCTGGATGTGATTGGCCATGAGGTCTCAAGAGTCTGACTGAGCCTCCATCTGAGAAAGCACAGTATATCTGTGGAGCTCAGAAAGTATAAATCATGGGCAAAGGGCCCAGAGTTGCTGTTGAGGGGAAGCCTGGTTCTTCCTGTGCCTTTGCTTTAGGCCATCCTGAGGATGCGTGTGGCTGCTCCCATGCTGCCCACAGAGCTCCCAGGGCCCCTCTGTGCTGGGCAGGGAGAGGGTGACTGTCGTGTTTGGCAGTGCCTCGGTCTCCTTCACTTCCTGTATCCACTGCTGTTTCTCAGGGCAAAGATCTGTTCTCAGAGCCTGTCCCAGCTGGGTCCTTCTGAACCATCCTTCATAGGATAGATGCAGATTTCTCTACTGTGGAAGGCATGCTTGCCTGGAATCCGATATCACTTTCATACTATTCTCCTTAGTTGCAAAGATTTTTCCTTTTTTCTTCTTCTCTGGGTCATTTCAGAGATCTTCAAATAAACAGAGGAAGTTAAGAAGTTCTTTTCAGGAGTGGCAAGATGGTTCAGTGGTCTAAAGCACCTGTTTAGGAAAGCTTAGGCTGCTGCAGGGACCATGGTTTGATCCCTGGCACCACATGCTGTGCCAGCCCCACCCCCAGTGCAGGCTGAGCTGAACGTAATAATAATAATAATAATAATAATAATAATAATAATAATAATAATGATGTAATTTTTTTTTTGTCTTTTTGAGACAAGGTCTCGCTATGCAGTTGAGGCTGGCCTTGAGCTCACTTTTGCAGCCCAGGCTGGTCTCGAACTCACATCAATCCTCCTGCCTCAGCCTCCCGAGTGCTGGGATTACAGGCGTGAGCCACCATGCCTGGCTAATAATGAAATTCTTTTCAATGCTTTTTTACTGGGAAGTTTGAACGAGATGTTGTCAAAGGCTTTTCACATTGTGGAGGAGGTTGTAGGTTATAAATTGATTAAAAGTACCCCGAGTCTTTGTAGCAGAAGGACAGGGACATAAGATCACAAAACCTGGAACTAGAAGATTGAAGAAGCTGTGTCCAGCTCTGTCCCCCATGAACTATGTGGCCTTGGCACAAGGATCACTCATTTTCTTAGCTATAATATGACAGCCATTGCTTGGATTAAATGAGATCAAGCAGGGAAGTCAGTTTTAGACTCTTAAAAGCTGAGCAGCACATGGGGTGGCAGGCAGGTGTGCATTTGGGTTTCTCTTGTCTTTCATTGGCTGGGTCCATGGTGTGGGAGATATTTGTGTAATCCTCACTGGCTGCTTGTTTGGGATGGATTCCAGAAAATACTGGGAAAGAGTGGGAAGCAGAAGGGAGAGATAGAGCAGTTGAAGGAAGTATTTCTCCCTTCTTTGATGTCTACCTGGATGTTCTTTCCTTGAACCCATAGTTTAGCTGCCAAGACACTAAATAATAAAATTGGTCAGATTTTATTAACCACCCTCAGTAATGTCTTTAATTCCTTTTTTAGACTCTTACTATCCATTGTGTTGATATGCAAAATTTGTTGCAAAAAGATCTTTTTAAGGAAACATAATCATGGGTGGCGCAGTGCCACATCTAAAGGTGTCTGTGGGGCTAGGGAGATGGCTCAGCAGCCTAAATGCCTGCCTACAAAGCACAAGGACCAGGGTTTGACCTCTGGTACTGCATGCTGTGCTGGCCCAGGAATTGTGGGGAGGCTGAGACAAGAAGTTCACTATAGGTCTGAGCAGCGGAGCAAGACTATGTACCAAATGAATGAATAATAAGTAGTTATCCCTGCATTCTTTCAGGAGGTTGCAAAATGCATGTGCTTTCCAAGTATCCTTGAAAGTCAGCTCTCAACTCAGGTGAGAGGGAAGGCCAGTGCGCAGCATGTGCCAGGGGTCGAACTGTGATCAGCTGTTGTCATCTGCCAGGGGCTGTCCCAAGGGGTGTTAATACCTCCTAGAAGGAGCGAGGCTTTCCACCCAGCATCCCCAAATGGTTCCATTCTAGGATTTTTTTTTTTTTTTTTTTTTTTTTGTCTTTTTGAGACAGGGTATCACTATGCAGTTCAGGCTGGCCTTGAGCTCACTTTGGTAGCCCAGGCTGGTCTCAACTCGCACCAATCCTCCTGCCTCAGCCTCCCAAGTGCTGGGATTACAGGCATGCGCCACCACGCCCAGCTCAATGGCTCCATTCTAATGCTAGCAGAAGTGTGGGGTTCTGACAGTTGGGTTAGCTAAGCCCTAGGTAAGGTAAACCCCACCTGTTAGCTCCTACAGCACCGCAGCAGCAGGAGAAAGCTTTTCCTTTGACCAATGGCAGGATTCACCAGCTCGCTGAAAAACTCCAGCTTTGTGAAGGACAGACGTGAATTTCTTGTGACAAGGTTCAGTGTCACACACATAGTGTTTGTTGAGTCCTCAGTAGGCCTAAGATCTTCTGCTGAGTGCTGGGCAAGTGAAAGAGATACATAGGGCCCCTCCCTGGTGTCAGAAGTTCCAGAGTTTGTTCTAAGACAAAGGCCTGGGTGCCACTCTATCAGGAGACAGATGCGGGGGCCAGCGAGTCGCTCGGTGGACTAAAGTGCCTGCTTAGACAAGTGCAGGGACTGCAGTTTAATCCCACATGCTGTGCCAGCCCCGCCTCTGGGGCCGGCTGAGTTGGCCACAGAGTCTGGGTGTAGTGGCATATGCATATAATCTCAGCACTGAGGAGGCTGAAAACAGGAGGATCACTATGAGTCTGAGTTGCATAATGAGACCCTATAACAACCAAATACATTAAGGAGGAAGAGGAGGAAGAGGAGGAGACAGGAACATTAGCTATGCACTATCAGGTCAGTAAGGAAAACTTGGTGTTACCTCTTGGTAGAGGGAAAGTCAAAATTAGGTAGTCTTACATTTGTTTATTACTCAGACAAATGGCACACGGGTCCATGTACTGTGCTATGACTACAGAGAGAGCCAGTGGCCATCCTGTGACTATTTATAGAACAATAAACTCAACAGGCAGCAGAGGCAAAGGAAACATCCTGGGAAGATGGGACTTGGGAGGGCCCTGAGGCTGTGTGGTATAGACAGGAAATGGGCAGGGGCAGCTGGAGCTCTGGGCCTGGTTGCATGGGAGAAAGAGGTATAGGCCACTATGCAGTGGGTGAAGGGACAGGGAGAGAGGTCAGAGCCAATTGGCACAGTGCTCCAAAGGCCCAACTGAAGGACAGCATTTCTATTTCTACATCACACATTCATTTCATTGATTCATTGATGCACTCATCCATCCATCCATCCATCCATCCATCCACCTATCCATCCATCCAACCATCCATCCATCCATCCATCCATCCATCCATCCATCCATCCATCCACCCACCCATCCACCCACCCATCCATCCATCCATCCATCCATCCATCCATCCATCCATCCATCCATCCATCCATCTGCCCATCCACCCATCCATCCACCCACCCACCCATCCATCCATCTATCCATCCATTCATCCATCCATCCATCTATCCAACCATCCACGCATCCATCCATCCATCCATCCACCCACCCACCCATCCACCCACCCATCCATCCATCCATCCATCCACCCATCCATCCATCCATCCAACCATCCACCCATCCATCCATCCATCCATCCACCCACCCACCCACCCATCCACCCATCCACCCATCCACCCATCCATCCATCCGTCCATCCATCCATCCACCCATCCATCCATCCATCCAACCACCCACCCATCCATCCACAGTGTGGGCTGTGAGGGCCAGAAGAGGAGAGCTGGGGGCAGGTGCTGAGGGCTTTGCCCACTCTATGGCTGGTGCCTTGTGATCTGTGCTCCTCAAATTCCCAGCTGCTGTGATGTGGTTGGTGCAGGGACCACATTCCTGACACCCAGAAAGCCCCTTTTTGTTTCATTTTCTCTTGGGCTTCCCTGACAGCATTCTTCCCTTCTCTACTGAGACCCCCAAATCCACAGGGACAATTAAGTCCCATTTGTAACTGACTGTGGTCAGAGATGTGCATGGTGGAGCCTAAATTCAATACCATGACCTACAGACTCTCCTTCTCCAAGAAGAAGTGTCAATGCTTGCTGCAGTTAAATGACTCTGGGAGGTCACTCGTGCACTCATTCCTTCACTGGCAGATTTTTTTGAATGTGCTATGTGCCACATCATTATAAATACCACTCCTCTATGTATAATTACTTGTCCCTAGTTGATAAACCATTTTCCCAGGAGCATACTGGGAACTGAGGTACAATGAAGAGCAAAATTGGTGTATACTTGCCTCATCGTGCCTTTGTGTATTTGTGAATATAAGTATACATAGTTTCACTTTGCCCTTGACTATATGTGCAGCCTGTTTTTATTTTTATTTTTATTATCTTTTGATTTGGAGTCACACTGAATCACCAAGTTGCCCAGGCTGGGCTTGAACTTGTAATCCTCCTACCTCATCCTCCCAAAGTGCCAGGATAACAGGTGTGTGCCAGCATGCCAGGTTTATATGTGTATGTTTTTCCTGGTCTCTCATTGTCATTATGTGTTAACATGGTTACATTGCTTGAATCTTATTATTTTCTGGTTGGAGAGCAGGACCTCATATTTTGTCATTTGTTTGGTGCTTTTCTCAGAAGCAAGACAAGGAGTGAATTTGATGAGCTGTCTTCCCTTTGGTAAAGAAGAAACTGGCAAGTCTTTGTCTGGTCTTTGCTGTGGAGTTATACCACTGCTGTTTGTCACCTGGCTTTTGTGTACCACTCATTCATTATTTAATTAATTAACTCCACCCATATTTACTGAACAGCGTCGACCTCATTTGGCACCCTGCAGAAAGTAGAGATGAGCTCTTGTGGTACGGTGGAAGAGGACAGACACACGCAGAAATTCATGCAGCATCCAGGTGGTAGGTGCAATAGGAAGAGGGTGGACAGGAGACCAGAGGCAGAAACAGGACTCCTCCCCGCAGGAGGGTCCGAGAAAACTTCACGTTCTGCGTGGGGAGGTCGCTGCGCCGGAAGGATTGCATACTTTGAGTGAGGAGAAAATAGGAAGGAAGCTGTCTTCACTCTGTGCCCCAGAGGCCAATAAACAGGCCTGCCGGGCCTGGGTTGAGGTTTCCAACCAAGAGAGATCCTGTCCCACGGATGCGAGGGGTCACCCTGTGCTGGCATGAGTCTGAAGCAGCTCTCGCATCTGCAGGGCTGCATGATCTTTGGGGCGGAGGTTCGGGGGAGACATTCACACATTCGCTCGGAAGGGGGTTGACCTGTACACTTTCCCAGGAGTGGAGAAAAGCTGAATTAACTAACACTTGGAAAGTGTCCATAGATTCTTGGCTCAGAAGGTGTTCGGGGTGCATTTATATAAGGCTGCTTCTTTTCCTATGGCACAAAGGAATCACAGGAGGAGGGGAGCGGGGAGGAACACGAAGAGGAAGAGGAGGGGAGTCACCAGAAAGCAAGACAGCGCTCAATCTGTCAACCCAGTCCCTTGGCCCGACCCAAGTGGACACCACTCTCCCCACGCCAAGTTATGAGCAGCTGAATTGAATTAAAAAAAAAAAAAAAAAAAAAAAAAAAAAAAACAGTCCCTGGGTTGGTGAGACCTGGCCTGCCAAATTCCCAGCTGGCGTGAGCTTTTATAGCTCCGTTATAAACCCCTGAAAAGTGAGGCATATAATGGAAACATTGACATAACCTGAACTCCCAGGGGCAGCTTGTGCCACTCTAATTATCCCTGGGTCTCACTGGC
The DNA here is from genome assembly GCA_004027025.1 of Myocastor coypus. NCBI lineage: Eukaryota > Metazoa > Chordata > Mammalia > Rodentia > Myocastoridae > Myocastor > Myocastor coypus. The sequence goes on from PVJA010008209.1 coordinate 39,871, forward strand.
CCGCTGCTGGGCTGTGCTGGCAGAACCCATGGCAGCGGCACTGCCCGGCTGTCGTGGGCACTGGTGGTTGGACGCGGGTTTACCGGGAATAATGAGATAGTGTCTGCTGGTGGGAAGCCCCCTGTTCCATACGTATGGCCCCTCCCTCTCCCCTTCCTTCCCTTGTTCTCCCCCAGCACCACCTCCCCCACCCCACTCCCCCTTAAAAAAAAAGAAAAAGGCAGAACAGTTCAGTTGGTTGTAAAAATTAATGAGTTCAGATACAGACTTGCCTTATTCCGGTCCAGCTGCGTAACCAGGGCGATTCCGACCAGCATTGTAGACGCTGACATCAGCTCTACACCCGGCACAATGCTGCTCTGTTTGATCTCAGAAACAGATCAGGCTCCTGGGCTTTATACATCCTGCTTCCTCCCTACGTAAACTCATTTTATTACCCACCAGGACAGCGCATCTCCACCGCGCTCTCCCCAGGCAGCCAACGCCAGAGGATCAGGAGCCACAGCGGACTCTCCTCTGACCAGCTGGACACTTGGATGCAGTCCTCGAAGGCTTCTTGGAGGGCTTTTCCTCTCCCTCCTCCAGGTGTTGACAGCCGGAGGAGGAGGATGGTGATAATGATTTCACCACTTTCCATTTGCACAGAGCTCCACATCTGTCAGTGTGCTCCTATGTCTCCTCTGAGTCGTGGCCCAGGACCACCCTGGGAGGTAGAGGAGGGACCCCTACTTTATAGACACAGGAGGACTGGCAGTGCTGGCGAGCACAGCTTCCGGCAGCCCTTGCTCCCAGCCCAGGGCTTGCTGCTTGGACTCAGGAGTCCCGTCTTGGTGCCGGCACTGGGCAGCATAGTGACACTGTTGGTGACCTGAACCCGAAGCCATGGGCCTGGCCAGTTTCTCCTAGGCTAATGGGCAAGGAATGTGACAAGTCACTGGTGTACTCTTCAGAGTGCATCATGGTTCTCTTAACGTGTCCCAGCTCACTGCCTCACCCCCCTTCTATGGCAAAATGCTACTCCCTTTCCTGCCCATCCAAGAATGCTGGCTCCTAGCTTCCGGTGGTGGCAGTGAATCCCTGGCTTGTGGCCACCCCACCCCTGTCTGTGCCCCCTATGTCCCTTTGGACACACTCATTCCAGCATTCTTGCTACTTTCTGAAGCAGTTCTGCAAGTGCTCTTTCCTGAGGGTCATTACGAGGGGTGACCACAACTCGGGAGCTGGGGCCACCCAGTGCCATGCAACGGGAAGGCAGGTCCCTAAAAATCATGCTGAGCATTTCATCTGTCTTGTTTGCAAGACCTGGCACCTGGTGGCCTCTGGTTCTTCCCCAAAGTAAAAATAACCATAAAAGAACAACAGTTCATTCTGAATGAATTGAGGGCGTCAAGGTAGCCATTACAATGCAGTTGAAGACATGAAAGAGCACCTTCAGAAAGTGGCAGGGATGGTGGATAAGTGAGGTGGATAAGTTATGGGAATGTGTCTTTTACTGTAATATATAATTATATATTATAATAATATATAATGTCATATAATATGTATTGTATAATATATATATTATGAATTATACAACATATATTTTAATATACTATATCCTATCATGATATATAATATATAACACAACATATTATATACTATATACCTTATATTATAAAATATATAGTATATATTTTTAACACACTATGTCCTTCTGTGGAGGACCACCTGAGCAGCTCTCCTTGAAAGAAAAGAGACTGTCTCCATTTTGACTGAGCCTGACCCTGTTTCCTCATATTGAAATGTGTGTATTGGTCTAGCCGAGGTGCTGATGGTAATTTCTGAAGATGGCATGTGTGTTTCCCTGATAACCACACCTGCTGCTCTCCAATATGAGCCAGGCTGAGACAGGACGAAGAGCCAATGCTCCACGATGTCAGCTGGGATTGAGCCTCGAGATAGAGGCTATGACTTCCTGAGGCTTGAAAGATTACACATCAGAGCTGAAGCACCAGACCCCCAAAATATTAGATACTATCTCAATAGCATAATAGAAATTACTTCCTCTGCAAATCCTTTCTAAATATGGCGGAGGTGAATATAGGCCTCCTACCTAGCCCAGCTCACAGTGCTCACAACTCCTTTTCTCAAGCCACTGCCCCTTCTCCACTGAATAATGCCTGAGTGCAGCCCTGGGTCACCCTCATTGTTCCAGAAGCCATTTTCATTGTTGGACCTAGGGCCGCTTGGCTCCCCAATAATTATATATATATATATATATATATATATATATATATATATATATATGTATGTATGTATGTATATATCCTAGCATCTTTGTTATCGCTGTGGGTTGCGCTGGGAATGGTAGATTGGAATTAACTTGGTAGAATTCCAATAACGGGTTTTTTTTTGTTTTTTGTTTTGTTTTGTTTTTTGTCTTTTTGAGACAGGGTCTCGCTATGCAGTTGAGGCTGGTCCTGAGCTCACTTTTGTAGCCCAGGCTGGTCTCGAACTCGCACCAATCCTCCTGCCTCAGCCTCCCGAGTGCTGGGATTACAGGCGTGAGCCACCATGTCCGGCTAATAACGGGTTTTTAAGATTATAAGTTTACACTTACTTCTTGGGCTGAGACAAGAACCAGGAAGGGACTCCGACACCTTCTATCTCACTTCATACATTATAAAGATCCTATTTTCTACAACGCTACGCTCACACGTGCCGGGAGGTAGGACTTCAATGTATCCTCTCCACTGAACACAACTGAGCCTATGGCAGACTCTTATGTCTTTCCTGCTTGTCTAATGAGTTGTCTGGACCCTGAAGCTAAGCATTTGCATTGGCTCCCAACTGGCAGTCAGGGTGCACTGAGAATCTCTCATACTTATCCTCTGCTTACTACGGTGCTTTCCCAGGAAAATGTGAGGAAGAAATGGAAGTAAGTGGTGGCCTGGGGCTGCCCTTTGCTTGAGCAGCTGGCCTTGTTAGGGATTCAGAAGCTGTGACTATAACATCCTGCCTCCCAGATGCGGTTTTTCCCACCTGACCACAAGAGTCTCCACCAAGGACTGGAGCTTGGAAATGAGGTTGCTTTGCAGGTTTGGAGGCCCACATTCTTGTATTCCAGTTTATCATGAGTGGATCTTAGAGGAGCTTATGCACTGTTCATCCCCCAGCTCCACCCCATCCCCCATCAGTTCTCCACCCTGACTCCCACCCATCCCCCACCCCATCCTCTACGCCATCCCCCTCCCATCCCCTCCCCCACCGGTTCCCTTCAAGGTTGCCTCAGTGCCCACTGCACACCACTTCCCACCGTTTCTGTTTCTGTGCCCTTTTCCTTTGCAGAGAACCTAAACTTAGCATTCTAGCTTCTGAAATGGATTTTCTGTGCGGTCTCCTGGTTCTTTGGCAACCTTCAAGGTATTGTTTTGGGAATCTCTCCACGACAGTCCCAGTGCTCACTGTGGGTAGCGGCCACACGCCAGGGGCATTATATTTATTGGCTTTTAATGGGCTGTAAACTATTCCTGAAAGATATGATGATAAATATGTAGTCTCATTCTAAAAGGACCACAGAGAGGCCTCTTGCATCCAGAAAAGGCTGTCATCCACAGGCTCCTGGAATCCAGCTAACAGTTCCCAAATGGGAACAATGGGATCCCCCAGTCACTGGTGCCCCTCCCAGGCTGATACTGGATATACACTGCTATTTTCTAGCAGGACTCTGATTTATGAGATGCTCTATGGGCTCTGTGTTTACTTTTCATGGCTGGCTGTCCTCAGTGCCTGAGATTTGCTAGATTTCCTCCCCCATGTGATTAGACGGATTTGTTTTATGTAATACGTCTCTTGTGTACCCACACAAGCGGCCTTCACTTTGCACATGGCCATAGTCTCAGAAGCACGTGCACACTGGGGCTACGCTTTAGCCTTCCCAACCCCGCAGTAACTGCTAGGGAGTGCCCAGTCTGATGGGTGTGGGCTTCAGCTGGTTCAGTGCTAAGCAAGGACTGTTTTATCTGTTCAATAAAATTGGGGTAAGAATGTGGTGATGGTAGGCAGTACCCACGGGGCACCGGGTGCTTGCTTGCTTTCCCAGTCCACACTGAAAAAGAGGGTGGGAAGGGTCAGGTCATGCACAGAAGTGGAGCAGAGACAGAGCCGAGGGGCACAGTGTTTCCTGGGACTGGAGGATCTGAGAGAATGCAGTAGCCAGGTGTGGTGGCGCACGCCTGTAATCCCAGTACTCCGGAGGCTGAGGCAGCAGGATTAATGCGAGTTCGAGACCAGCCTGGGCTACAAAAGTGAGCTCAGGACCAGCCTCAACTGCATAGTGAGACCCTGTCTTAAAAAGACAAAAAAAAAAAAAAAAAAAAAAAAAAAAAAAAAAAAAAAAAAAAAAAAAAAAAAAAAAAAAAAAAAAAAAAAAAAAAAAAGAGAATGCAGAGAAGAGCGACTAAGCTTGGAGAGGGGAGTGGAGTTTAGAAAGACAGAAGAAAGAAGCCAATGGGCTTTCCAGGCTGAGCCAGCAACACTGCCTGAATCAGGGGGAAATCCTGAGCCCCTATACTGGGTCAGCCAATGAGGACCCAGGGTAACGCTGACCACAGGGCTATTTCTGCCTCTCAGGTATGTGTGCCGCAGGCAGCTCATGAGAATCAGCCCAGTGCTGGGCTCCCAGGTGTCGCCTCCGCCATGAGCTTGGGGGATTCCCTGAACAAGTCCCCAGAGGTGTCTCTAGACCCTGTCCCCACTTAACAGATGACAGAGCAGAGCCTCAAAAGGTAAAGGCTCATCCACACCACCAAGCCAGTCACAGGCTTGGCAGGGGAGGATGCAGATTTCCCAGGCCTCAATCTACTCCCTTTTTCCTGGGCCAGAGACAATTGCATTTGACCTACCATAAAGTGCAAGATTTTGTTTTACGAAAATGCCAAATTCTTCCTTAAGGAAGTACCTACTGATGGGAAAACATAAAAACTGACACAGGTACATGTAGTGGCTTTGAGTTTGTTTATCTACTTCTTTTATGCCTTTTAAAAATTTTTCATGTATTTAGTTCAGGGTCTCACTATGCAGCTTGGACTTGTAGCAATCCTTGTGTCTTCATCCTCCCCAGCACTGGGATTACAGGTGTGTGCCACCACGTCCAGACTGGCTCCCTGGCTCCGTGTGCCCGGGTGTGTGTGTGTGTGTGTGTGTGTGTGGCATGTGCTGCTGGAGATGGAACCCAGGCCCCTGTGCTTGCCTAAGCAGGCGTGCAGTCTGCTGAGCTATCTTTCCAGCCCTTTTTTTACAATTAACCTTATACATAAATACTTTTGGGCTGGGAGATAGCTCAGTAGAATAAGCACTTGCCTAGCAAATACAGGGTCCTGAGTTCAATCCCCAGTAGTGCAAAAGAAAAAAAGAAAAAAAAAAAAAAAAAAGAATTTAGAAAAGGGTTGTTGTGGTTTAAGTCTAGATGTTCCCCTGTAGCCCCGTGTGGTGCTTCTGGCTCCAGATGTGCAATCCATTCATGACGCATTCTTAGGATTGAGTGTGGGTGGTTATGAAATCAACCCCCTGATTGGTCCAGCACCACCCTAGTCCCAGTAGCTTGGATACAATATGAGGGACAGAAAGAGGCTTGTCCTGCCCCTTGCTTTGCTTCCTTCTGCCCACCATCAACCATTTCTCCTCTGCAATGCCTGTCTGCCACAGCACCTCACCTTGGAGCCAGTCAGCTATGTGCTGGGCCCGCTAGGTGACGAGGCAAAGAAACCTTTCCTGTCTTTGCTTATTGGTGCTGGGCGTTTTGTCTTCGCAGTGGGAAAGTAACACAGTTGCTCTCTACAAAAGATTTTCAGTTGGGAGGAAGGAAAAAAAGGAGAAGAAGAAAGAAAGGAAGGAAGGGAAGGATAAAAGAAAGGAAGGAAGGAGGGAAAGAAGGAAGGAAGGAGGGAAAGAAGGAAGGAAACCCCCTTCACTGAGGTTTTCACCGTGTTGTCAAGCTATCTTCATTTGGGGTATGTTTTTCCTCTTATTAAGCCAGTAATTCCCACAGCACGGCCATCTACTCCAGGCTGCTTGAGCCAAGGGGCCCCCAAGGAATATGTAGGGCTCTGAGGAAGCTGGAAAATCAGTCAAAGGTGTGTAGGCAGGACTAGGCCTCAGTGCCTGCGGCTAACAAGCTACCTCAGTCCTGAGAGAAGCATCCTGACTGGTTAAGTCAGCTGCTTGTCACTAGGCAATCTTGTGTCACGTGTTACTAACCTTGCAAAAGATATAAATAAACGTAGGTTTCAGGGTGCTGGCGCATGAGTCTTGCCCATCAGGCAGACTGCAGACCACCTAGCCCAGCTTTTTTTTTGTCTTTTTGAGACAGGGTCTCGTTATGCAGTTCAGGCTGACCTTGAGCTCACTTTTGTAGCCCAGGTTGGTCTTGAACTTGCACCGATCCAACTGCCTCAGCCTCCAGAGTACTGGGATTACAGGTATGCGCCACCACGCCTGGCTCTAGCCTAGTTTTTATCTTCTTGTCTATCTTTCTCTTTCCTGTCACCGTGTCTCCCGGGTAGAACCATTTCCAATAAGACCAGTGGATCGCTACAGGAACATTGCTGCCGCCGTAACTCTTGTAATCTCTCAAGTTCTCCAGGAGCAACCCAGGGGAGCAACGTCTCACCCCTCACTTCCTGCCAGGTTCCCATCCAGGTACTAGAGAGCCTGTGAAGCAGCGCTGCCAGACCCGCCCCTCCCTCCATTACTGCGTGGATCTGAGGCCACTGACTGAGTAAACACAACTTGAACGGGCTGGGGAGCTGGAAAGCCAGACTGGAGCAACCCTCTCTGAGATTCTTGGCCGATGATTGTCCTGGGGTAGACCAAAGTGGGGGCAACCAGAAGAGAGCATTACCGTGTGTTGTAAACAACATCGAAGAAGTGCATTTCTCACGTCTGCCTTACTTGGGGTATTTTCCAAGTGAAAGTTAACTAGGGAGACAGGAACACATGTCCTGCCAATATCCATCAAAGGAGGTTCAGTTCCGTTTCAAAGTGCAGAGGAAATACAACAGCTTCAAGCCAGTTGCATCGGAAGGGTCAGGGGCCCCTAAGAAGCAGAAGAGAAACAGGAGTGGTCACCTGGATTATTATTATTATTATTATTATTATTATTATTATTATTATTATTATTATTTTGTGAGTCTAGCCTCATTTGGGACAGAAAAAGTGAATTTCAGGAAGACTGACATTTTTCTGGGCCCTCTCTTAGTTATATGGGCAGCTCTTGCACAAAACATTCTAGAATGTTCCTAAACCTGTGGGATTCATTTCCCACGTTTTTCCCCATTGGCACCAAACCTGACAGGTTTGGAATTCCTTGAACATGGTTCTTCTCTGGAATGACTATCACTAACATAGTGACCTAGAGGACACACAGTGTCTTAGCCACTTTTTTCTTGCTGAGATGCAGTCCTTAGTTGGGTGGCTTCAAGACAGGGTGGCAAGGCAGAGGGGCATTGGGGAAGAGAAGCTGCTGGTGGCATGGTGGACAGGAAGTCAAGAGAGCTTAAGCCGGAGGGATAGACCTGTCCACACCTCATGCCCAGGGACCCACCTCTTACCACCAGACCTTACCTCCCAATAGCAAGCCAGCTACCACGCCCCACCATCCAATCACTTCCTGAGAAAGACCCAACTGTATTTGCATGAGGTTTCCGGGAACATCTAGATAGAAACCATAAAACACAGAAACAGGATGAAGTAGCGAGCAGGGGCCTACCTAGGGTGAGGACCGAGGCGAAGAGAACGTGGATGGGAGGTCCGGGAAGGGTCCGAGGAGGGAGCCAGGACTGGGAGCAGAGTGGTTGTGTGTCTCCAGGGGACAGCTCAGATGCTGGGCCTATGCTTGGAGGATGGTCTGTGGCAGCCAGAATATGCCTCCCTAGGGTTGTCCAGGGGTGTTGGGATGACATGTTGTTATGGTTTATATCGGTCGTGTGGCTGGGAATTCTTATGTCTTGGCCAGGGGTTGGATCACACACTGCAGGCAATTGTGACCCAGAATCACTGTGAAGGGCAGGGCCTACGGTCACTTCCGGCCCTGCCCTTCTCTGTTTCCCGACTTCTTCCTTTGAACCAGGGGAGCATGGACTGCCGCCAGGAGCCAAAATACACCTCTTTTTCCTTGAGCTGTGGCTATTGGTTATTGTGTCCCATTGAAGAGGGGAGGGGCTACAGCCCAGGGCTGTGCAGGGAGCTTGCCTTCAGCAGGGAAGCAGGGTGGCCTTGATCCCCGGGCTTTCCCTGGCTGCTCTGTCTTGGGGATGCCTGCTTTTTCTAGCTGCTCTCTCCCTGCAGAAAACTCTGCCTCCCCAGCACCCTGGGAGGCATGGATACTTCCAGGACTATAACCCTTACAAAGCGGTGAGCCTTCCCCAGATGCTCCTTTTATAATAAATCCTTGACTTAACATGAATGAGGAGCTCTAACTCCACAGGGGGGAAAATGACCCAGAATTCAGGGTGTGGTGGTACATGCTTGTAATCCCAGAATTCTGGAGGCTGAAGCAGGAGGACTGCTGCCAGTTCCAGGCCAGACTGGACTACATAATGAGTTCAAGTCCACCATGAACAATATAGTGAGACCCTGTTTCAAAAAAAAAAAAAAAAAAACAAGAAGAGGGCTGGTGAGATGGTATAGCGGTCTAAGGTGGCTGCTTAGGAAAGCTTAGGCAACTGCAGGGACCATGGTTCAATCCCTGGCACCACGTGCTGCATCAACCCCACCCCCAGGGCAGGCTGAGCTGGCCATTAAAAAAAAAAAAAAAAAAAAACGAAGAAGGAAAAAGGGAGTAGTAATCAGGTCACCAAGAGAATAGCAGTGAAGAATAAACGTGTTAGCACAGGCAGGCTGTCCTTGATGCCAGCGCCTGGCATACAGTATGTGCTAACTAAATGGCTCAGTATTCCTTGTGGTCCTCCAGGAGAAGCCTGTTAGTATCCAGGGGGTGCCCGGTGAACACATGCTGCGACAACTTACGCGTGTGGAGGAAGCACAAACCCTCTTCCCTTGGATTATGGCGGCAGCTGTTGACCTAAGGTGACTCTGAATACCTGGTGCCACTTGGTGAGTGTGGAGGAAGGAACAGTGCTTGTTCCTTTGCTCAGATCTGCTGCAAAACAGCTGCCGCATGCTGCTCTCTGGTGACTCGGTCGTTTGTCCTTAACTGCTACAGATGCCGTGACTTGCACGGGCTGGAGGCTGAGACGACAGCTCTGAGTCTACCGAGGGAAACACTTCATTTTTCGCTTGTGCATCAGCTTGGAGCATGACAGCAGCCACCATCCCTCTAGCCCCACTGCCAGCATGACTCCACAGTGCTCCTGACCCAGGACATTGGCTCTCAAAGCCTGGAGAAGAAACCTTGACTTATCCCATTGGGCCTCTCTGGCCAAGTCAGAGAAAAGATATGTGGGTGAAACACAGGGGAAGAGAGAAAAAGGCAACCATTCAGAGGTCTGTTCAAGACACATCTGCAAGGTGCATCCCACATGCCAGCGGTGGTGCTGGTACTGAGGTTACAAAGACAAACCAAGTCCAGCCTCTGACCTCAAAATAGACTGCTTGCTTGCTTCTGGGTGCTGGTTAAAATTTAAAAACATGCAACCGATTGCTTATTCCAGATTTGGCAGTGTTTTGTTTTGAGACAGGGTTTCACTATGGATTCTAGGCTGACCTTTGTGGAGGACCGCCTGAGTAGCTCTCCTTGAAAGAAAAGCGAGTGTCTCCATTTGACAGAGCCTGACCCTATTCCCTTGTATTGAAATGTACAAAGCTAGCTAGGACTTCTCATTATTCTTTCAATTGGCCTTAAGCAGTATATATTGGTCTAGCTGAGATGCTGGTGGTAATTTTTGAAGATGGCATGTGTGTTTCCCCGATAACAGGACGAAGAGCCAATGTTCCACGGTGTTAGCTGGGATTAAGCCTCGAGATAGAAGCTATGACTTCCTGGGATTTGAAAGATTGCACATCAGAGCTGAAGTGCCAGATCTCCAGAATAATAGATACTATCTCAATAGCATACTACAAATTACTTCTTTTGCATATCTCTGAATATGGCAGAGGTGAATGCAGGCCTCCTACCTAGCCCAGCTCACAGTGCTCACCTTCTTCCCACAATTCCCTTTCGCAAGCCACTCCCCCTTCTCCAATGAATAAAACCAGAGTACAGCCCTGGGTTGCTCTCTTGGTTCCAGAAAGCCATCTTCATGGCGGGACTTAGAGCCCCCTTGGCTCACCAATAATTAAACACACCGGTCCCATGGTTCATGGTGCTTTCTGCAGCAGCTTTGGAAGTCCTCTTTCCTGAGAAGCTTTAGTCGCGCTGTCTTGGAGGCCTCTTTCTGGATTCAGAATCAATTCAAAACATGGACCTTTCAGGGCTGTCTTGACTTTGGGGAAGAGCCGGAAGTCTCAGGGTGCCACATTCGGTGAATAAGGTGGATGAAGACACGATGTCATGTTTTTACGAGCCTGCCTTTCCATGGAATGGCACAAAGCAGCAGCGTCTGCCCTATTTGGGGCCTGTCTTGTAAATATCCTCACAAAAGACTTCTAGAACTGGTTCAGAAATGGCAAGAACAGGGGAATAAGTGTGTTTGAAGTAAGCCACAGTATTTTGAGAGATTGATGGTAATTTGTCTTTTACTATAATACATTTCTAAAATTTAAGCATTCATCTTATTTTTGATCACCCCTTTGTGTCATTTAGGGATTGAAGAGCCACAAAAGTGTGGTTGAAGTCACTAGGCTTCTAGTGTGGTACCTCCTGTCCACTCATGACAGGATTAGGAGTAACTTTGCTATCTCTTGGTGATGGAGAGTGGACGGGCCTCTTCTACTGCTCAGTTCACTTCAGCCTTCAGGAGCCCAGGAGTGTGCCCAGAGCTCACAGTTCCATGCTCCACCCATCTGAGTCAGAGGGCACTGCGAGGGAAGGGGCTGGGCTGTGGTGGGGCACAGGTCAACTGGATGAGGGTGGTAGGAAGTGGGGTCACTTATAAAGTGGCAGGCCACTAGCCGAGTCCAGCCCAGGCAGGAGAGTAGAGCCCGCCTCCAGTTCCCATTTGAGAGCCAATGCCAACTCCCCGAGCCCTGTTGAGTTGGCTAGTGACAATCCCCAAACCACAGGCTCCAGACATATGAGCCAGAGAAGCCACTTGTAGCAGGAGGGGCGACACAGAGCAGGCCTGGCTCAGGCTCCTGCGTGATCCCCAGCGCAGGGTTCTATGCTAGAGTCCAACTGAGTTCACAGTTGCACGGGGTGGGCAGGGAGCCGAGAATGACCCCTCCAGGTCCGCATGAAGATGAGGTCACGGGTCACTCGGAAGGTTTCCGTTCTGGGGTTTCCGGACTCAGAGCACACCATAAGGAGGCGTGTTTTGGAAAGCTCTCTAAACTCCTGGGCACACCACAGTCTTTCAGCTAAAACATAGGGTGAGCTGGGTTTTCTTCCAGGCTTCAAAGGTCTGGGCACATTGCGTGCAACTATTTCCCGGGGAGAGTTTCTCCCCAGGCTTAACAAAAATATCCCCTGTCTCTGGTGGTCTGAGAAGGAAAAGCCTCTGGTTGGTGAAGATCTGAGTGCTCAGCAAGCTTGGGGCACCCGGAGAGAGTCCACTCCAGATGGGGCCGCCACAGCAGGAAGGACAGCAGTGCAGCATAATGCAGGTCTGAACGCCTTGGAAACTGGACAAACTGGAGAGGGACCGAGACAGTCACCTGTGCATTCCCTGAGGTAGGGTCATACACGAGTCATGGCCCTTGCACACACACACACACACACACACACACACACACACACACACACACACACGGCGTGTCCTCCCCCTAGTAACTCGTTGCAATTAGAAGCTGAATCTCCCAGTTTGTGGGCTGGAGTTAAGAGACCCAGAAAAAGGGACTCTTGAGAGGCAGAAAGAAATTCCACACCGGTGAGGTTAGGGCCCCAGTCTCCAAAGCAGTGTGACTCTCACAGAGGGGAGCTGCGGTGGGTGGGGAGGAGGTGGGGGTTGGGGAGAGAAGGGAGCTGCCTGAAAGCCCTGAAGATAAGTGGGCGACAGCCCTGGGCCTCACCTTTCTCGCAGCACCCCGTCTGCTCAGCCTGTGGCCCTAAGTTGCTCTGTTTTCTCCACCCATCTCTGCAAGCCTTCCAGCGCTGAGGCTACTTCAAAGCCCCTCCGAGTTGCCAATTAAGTCTCTGTGAGGCAAGTTCTCATTCCTTCCCCACTAATTGAAATGTTACTCCTTTTGCTAAACCCCATAAACCACCCAAACACAACGGTCTCTCTCATTTGCATTGTAACAATGTCCCTAATATGCGCTGAGAGCTGGCCAAGCAGGGGAGCCCTTTCTCCAGCCTGGGTAGGAACAGTTTAAAGCAATTCCGAGGCGAAGGCCTCCATTTCCATCCCTCTGCGGCCCCGGTGCTCATTAGCTAAGGTGGGATAAATTCCTTTTAGTGGGATCTGCTACCCAGGATGATAATGTCTTTTTGTCTCAGGCCACAGTTCCCAAACTAGGCCTTAATTGCTGATAGTAATGGAGTTAATACACATTTATAGCCCGAGGAAGCTTAAAGAAGGTCTCCCGTTGTTTTATGTGAGATGTTTTATTTTACCTGCCATAAAGTCATTAACGAGTTGTGCGGGATTGATTGGCGCCTGGTTGTCATCTTGTCCCCACTCCTTGGGAAAGTGTGGAGGGGGTGTGAGGTCAGCCTCTGGGCTGTTTTGGGGACCCCCCTCCTCACTAGGTCCCCCTCCCAGCAGGGGGGCGATAGCCCCGGTGCTCTCTGGGAGCCTTGCCAATCACCTGCGATGACGCAATCCCATCAAAGGCGCACGGCTGCGGCTGTGCCCAATTCCCAAAGCAGCTCCCACCTGTAGCTCAGCCCGAAGTGGCACGCAGGCCCGGCGCAGAGCCAGGTGGCAGCACTGGGATGGGCCTGCCCGCGGATGTGCGCCCAGAGGAGGGGGTTGACCGCGGAGCAGGGAGGAGGGGCCGAGCCGGGGCTGCTCCAGGGAGGCTGGGGCTTTCTGTACCCACGCTGCTAGTCCTGAGGCCTGCTGCGGAGTCGCGCTTCTGCAGCCTTTCATCTCTGCCTCCAATGCGGAGGCGGAGAGGCGGAGCTCCTTTCCTGGGGACACCGTCATAAAGCTGGCTGCGGAGGAGAGAACGGGCAGGGCTGGGGAGTAGCCCCTGGTGAAGTGCTGCTTGCTTGGCGCGCAGGGAGGCCCTGGTCCTATCTCCAGCCCCTAAAAACAGAAAGGCTTGAATTAGCTGCAGACTAGCTGTCCCCAGAGGGCTGCTCCTAGGTCCAGGAACCTGCTTCCTGTCTCCAGTCTCTTGCCCAGTGGCAGGCAGAAGCAGCCCACGTTTTTCCAGAATCCGTGTTGCCACACGTTTCCTGGTGGCATGGCTAGATCAGATTTCCCTGGCTTTCTTCAAGTCTGATGTGGTCCCCTAAGTTTTGCAGCTCATGGGGGATGGAGAAACGCCATGGGCTAGAAACAGTGGGCATGATCCTCCGGGCACCTTTGGAAGCTGAACATTCAGTGGCAGAGTCAGTGGAGTGGCACACCAGAGAGAGGTTGAAGGAGGATCATGTGAGTTCAAGGCCAACTGGAACTAAACAACAAAGTCCTGTCTCAAAAAAACCCAGAAGAGAAGAATGACAGGTCTTCTCTTAGCCACCTCAGGGTCACTATTCTAGAGTCCAGGCTGGCCTTGAACTCCTGGCCCTCTCCCTGGCCTGGCCTCCTGAGTGCTAGGAATACAGGTATGCGTTGCCATACACCACTCTGCTTAAAAACTTAAACCAGGGTGGACTGCAGCTCTCCCCAGCAATCCTGAGAATGAACAGGGGATGGCTATTCCACAGCTGTCGGTGGGATTTAAGCCAAGTGCAGCTTTGAGATGGTTTGTTGTAATGGGGTGGCTGTTGCCTGCCCAGCCAGATGTGCACCAGGCCCATGGCTGGGGGCTGTGGCCACAGCCACGACCACGGAAGCCCATCCACCAAGCCTTCCCCACAGCCTGGAGACCCAGATGTGATTCCAGCTCCTCTGGGCAGACTTCCCTGGGCAGAGCCAACACAGACTGGTGTTACCCAGCCCTGCGTTCCCGGTTTCTTCTCAAGGCCACCTCTGCCTGCCTTTGGGCAGGGTGAGCAAGCAGGCATCTGGCCAAAGAAGGAGAGTCAGAAATTGGGTTTGAAGACTGGAAGCCTCCTAGCTGTGGGCAGCTCTTCCTGGGCGGATTTCATAATTGTTGCTGGCATCAGGCTGCAAAGCCTCGGCTTTGCAGGGTGACACTGCGCTGCTCGGCGTGCGGGAGAGGCTGAGCCTTCAGCACTTTGCTTCTGTCCCTTCTCCTTGCAGGTGGGGAGACTGAGGCCCAGAGTGTGGGGTCAGCCCTGGGTCTCCTGACCCCTTGCCTGCCTTAGTCAAACGGCTTAGATAACTTGGCAGCAGGGGCCTCAGGCGGGCAGTCGTCAGGTGTCCCTCGGCAACTCCTCCCACTACTTTCTAGGGGCTTGAGTGGGTGGTGGGCCCTGCACCCAGGGCCTCTGGGGGGAGCAGCCTCTCTACTCCTTTTCATTTTTTCTATTTTGAGACAGGATGCTGCGTGATTCAGGCTAGGCTCCAACTTGTGATCTTCCTCCCTCAGCCTCTCAGACAGTTGGAATTATAGGTGTGGATGTCCGGGGCTTGTTCTTCACCCCCCCCTTTTTTTTTTTAACTCCCCAGGACACCCTTGTCTTTATTCCACTCCCTTTCTGTATTCTTGAACACTTCTCTGTTCTATTGCCTCTGCTGTGACATTGCTTATCTGTGGGGACGTTGCAGGGGCTGACACTGCCAGAGGCAGTGTGTCAGGAAGTGGAGACATCAGCTTTCCTGAGGACCCTTCTTCCGTAACCATGGGGGGGGGCATGGACCTCACTGCTGGGCTCCAGAGGATGCCTGGGGACAGGCAGAGAAAACAACATGCCCAAGTCATCCTCCTTTCTCTGTAGCGCCCGCTTCAGGGTGGGCTGAGAAGGACGCCTCAGGTGGAATTCCATCCCATGTTGAAGAGGTGGAAACTGAGGCCCAGGCAGGTCTCTGCAGGGTACAGTGTGGCCCTTCTGATCCCAGCCCCTGTTCCTTGCACAGAAGAGGTTGCTGGTCAGAGAGAGAAGTTTGTTATCTTCTAAGTCACAAAGAAAATGATACCAGCACTCCATGTTTTTACAGATCTTGTCACTTGAAACTTAAGCAACCACATTTTCCTTATCTCTCAAACCCAGGCTTCTTTTCCAGACTTTTTTTTCTGGGTGTCTAGAGGTCTGTGGGTTCCTGGTGGTTTGGAGCAGGTTCAAAGTCCAGACTTTCTGCCTCCTAACTTCCTTCCCAGTCGGTTGCTTAACCCTTGGCTCCAGAGGAACCCCTTGGGAGGGAAAGGCCCTGTTCTCCACACTAGGAGAAATGGCTCACAGCAAGTCTTTGCCTGGCTTGGGTGTCCCCGCCCATCTATAGGAAGCGCCTCTGGGAGGACGTGAGAGACATCGTCCGCACAGGCTGGTGTGAAGGAAAAGATAAAGGCATCCTCTCTGGGTGCCAGAGAGAGGAGAAGGAGGGAAAGGAGGAAGAGAAGGAGGGGAGGAGAGGGAGGAAGAGGAGGGAGAGGATGGGATGAGGAAGGGGGGAGGCTGCAGCATCGATGGTCTTCCTCGATGAGGTGGCCCCATCCCGTGATGCTGTGTCTGTCCCCCCTCCTCCTGGACTCTTCCAGTTCATTTTTGCTTTACTGGGAGCCCCCTGGAAGCACAGTGGGTGCGTACTGGGGGAGGCACAGCTGGGATGACAGCTCAGATGCTGGGACAGAGCCGAGAAAGGAGAACAGACCGGGTTAGAACCATGCACAGCCATCCTTCCGCATTCACTGCATACTTGGTCTGATGAAGGAAGCCTGCTTCACACATGCATGCGTTTTAGTTCACAAGGCCCCTTTTTCTTTTCTTTTCTTTCTTTCTTTCTTTCTTTCTTTCTTTTTTTTGTGGGACTGGGGTTTGAACTCACAACCTTGCACTTGAAGGCCCTTTTTCCACTTGGTTTTTTTTTACGTAAACTTAAAAAAAAAAAAAAGAAGAAGAGGTTGTAGTTTGGTGCTGGGGCATGTGCTCAGCAGGTAGCCAATCACCAGCACCATCAAAAAAAAATGTAGTTATGGGGCAGTACAGTTCTGGCCAGGTGAGGTGATACATGCCTATAACCCCAGCACTCAGGAGGCAGAGCCTGGAGGATATGTAGCAGGATGCAGTTTAAAAAAAAAAAAAAATAGGGCTGGCCAGATAGTTTAGCAGACTAAAGCACCAGCATAGGCAGATGTAGGGACCAGGGTTCAATTCCCAGCATCCTGTGCCAACGCTGCTCCCGGGGCGTGCTGAGATGGCGATTGAGACTGGGCATGGGGGCGGGTACCTGTAATCCCAGCTTTAGGAGGCTGAGAACAGGAGAATCACTACGAATGTGATTTACGTACATAGTGAGACCCTGTAGATCCTGTCGACCCACAGACTTGGGGAGGACATCATGAGGGGTCTGTGACATTTCAGGGTATGATCTCATTTTCACAGGGAGTGACAAAGGAAAGTTCTGCAGATCGCTGACAACTTCACAAGATAGCACATTTTTTTTTTTTTTTTTTTTTTAGAAACAGTGCTCAGGATCAAACCCAGGACCTTCTCCATACCAGGCACTCCATAGCTGCCAGCCCCTGAGAAACACACCTACACCCAAGGCAGGGCTCTTCTGAGAGCTCCCTACTCCTGAGTAGCAGAGGCAGGATTTGAACTCACATCTGTCTTTCCATCATATCAAGTTGCTTAGCTAAGAACAATCATTCCCAGTTTATCTCTCTCTCTCTCTTTTTTTTTTTTTTTTTTTTTTTTTTTTTTTTTTTTTTTTTTTTTTTTTTTTTTGTATTTTAGTACAGGGGCCACAGGGTCTCATAGTGTAGATCAGGCTCTGCTTGTGTTCAGCCTCTGAACAGCAGGGATTACAAGGGTGCACCACCACACCCAGCCTCAATCTCCATCTCAGCCAACCCCAGGGGTGGGAGGGCACCACATACCAGGAATCATACTTGGGCCCTGTGCTCTGCCTAAGCAGGTGCTTTAGTCCACTGAGCTATTTGGCTGGCCCTGCAGTTTATATCTTGAGGCAATGGAGTCTGAGGGTCGCGGAGGCAGCAGTCTTAGATTGTGAGCTAGGTGCTGCCAGGTGCAGGAGGACCCCAGGGATGGCCCCACCCCCAGAGATGTCGTCAGTAGGAGCCAGGACCTCTTGGCTCTCACCAGGGAGTGATCCTTGCAGTGGGATTGGTGCACTCTCTATCCAGATCCCTTGAGTTCCGGATTTAGGAAACTCAAATCAGTCCTGGGCTTCCCTTCTCCTGGGTGAACCTCTGGACACCCCTTGGGGCCTGAAGTTGCAGTCGGAGTGGCGAGCAAGGTTACATCTTCCCTTCACTTCCCCTCACAAAGGCCGAGAGCTAAGAGCCTCTGCTCTCGGGGTCCCTCCCAAGCCATCAGGTGATAAACGCCCTTGTGAGACAGTGGGCTCATTTTGTGGATGTGAATTCAATGGCTGCCAGCCCCATTCTACTCATCCCGCCTCCAGCTTAAGTTTTAAAAACTAATTCTCCGAGCATTAATCTGAAAGGACCCTTGTAACAAAAGCTCCACATCTGAGTGTATTTACTGAGGGTGCAGCTGTGTCAATGGCCGGCACAAAGCGAGGCTTCCTGGTCAGCCCACAATGGGCTGCAGGTATCTGACAAACAGACGGACTCAGGCTGGGCCTCTCACCAGCCAGCCGGCCTCCTTCGCAGAGGGCCGGCCTGGAGCCCTGGGGTCAAGAGAAAAGGAGGGCGCCCCGCCCCCACCTCCCATACACAAGTGGGAACTGAAAGATATGATCTGTAAGCCCATCAATTAGGGCTATTAAAAAGGTAATTAGCCGTGTTCCCTGGAAACCAAGGACAGAGATGTGAAAAGGGGGAAATTCATTTCCATGTGGTTACATTTTAATGTGACCTGGAACTCTCTGGTAATGAAGCGGAGGCTGTTGTTGTGAATGTCACTTGGTGGCTCTTCATGGGAAGGTGACATCAAGATAGCCAAAGAGCTCTCCTGTCAGAAAAGTGGGAACAATTTTTTTTTTTTTTTTTTTGGCAAAAGTGTGTGTGTGTGTGTTTGTGTGTGTGTGTCCAGGAGAGCGCTAGCGGCTACAGCGCCTACCTTGTTCGCAATGAAATGGGAAGCATCCGTTGCCTGGTTCATAGCAAAGGGGGCTCCCATCGCATTCCGCAGGGGTGCAGGCCTCTCGCAGTGGAGAGTGGGATTTTGCAATTTTGCTGGTTGTTTTCCCTGCCACCTCAGGTTTCTCTCTCTCTCACTCCCCCCACCCCCACCGCCCGCACCTTTTTTTTTTGGTGATACTGAGAATTGAACCCAGGGTCTTCCCTCTGAGCTATACCCTCAGCTTTTATTTTCCTATTTCTTAATTCGAGACAGGTCTCTTCTAGGTCACTAAGTTGCCCAGGCTGGGCTCCAACTTGTGATCTTCCTGCCTCAGCCTCCCAGAGTGCTGGGATTACAGGTGTGCTGCCACATACAGCTTCTGATCTATCTATCTATCTATCTATCTATCTATCTATCTATCTATCCATCCATCCTTCCTTCCTTCCTTCCTTCCTTCCTTGAGGTGAGCTGTGCACACAACGATACACAAATCTTGTCATATTTTGTAATTCACACGGCTTCTAAGATGTACAACATTTTGATCATCTCAGAATCTCCTGCCCATCCTGTCAATACCTAGCCATCCTGGGAGTCCCTGTTCTGACATTTATTACTACACAGTAATCTTCCTGTTCTTGAATTTCATCTAAATGATATTGCTACAGAGTGCTGTGGGGGTCCAACTACAGATCCAGGTTCTAGTCCTGAGTAACTAACTGGTCAAGGCAAAGTGCAAAAGACAGTGTGAGCTTTTACATTTACTAAAGGTATTGCCGGTAGGAAAAGAAGTATAACTGGCAGAATGAGCAGGGGGCCAAAAAAGGTAGGAAAGAAATGTGTCCTGCAGGCTGTAAGAGACCAGGCTACTGAAAGGGATTACAGTGGCCACAATTAATGGTGGCTGCTTTTGCATTCTCCATTCTGACATCAGATCCAGGTGGTCCTGTCAAAACCCTGCTTGTTCTTGCACCAGAATTAAAGATAGCAGTTTCTGACTGGTCCCAGGTACAGGGCTAGGAACTATTTTTCTGTGTATGCGTCCTAGACTTCCACAGTCGGCCGGCCAAGCCCATAGTCTTAGGGGGCTGGCTATGCCTTAATCTCCTGCTTCAAAAATTATTTGGTATGAGTCCTTCTGGGTTTACAATTTTCTGCTCCAGTTTTTGAAATTTTTTGGTGAATTTATAAATGGTGTTTTATTAAATGAGTACTCCATGACATATCCATCATTCTTGCGTCAGTGGGCACGGCAGTGTCCCGGTCGTGGCCTATTACAGGTGAAGGTGCTATAATCCTTCTTGTATACACATTTTTATGGGCATATGTATTTAATCCCCTCGGATATCTTTGACCAAGAGTCTTCCAGTTTTGTAAGTTGGCTGTACCACCCCACTCTTCCAACAATAAACATGCTGCCACACAAACATGTGGTGATGCCAGTCTCGGTAACCATAGCTGTTTTGCTGAGTACGGAGAGATGACTTTTTTGTGTGGTTTTAATTTGCCTGTCTCTGATGCCTAATCATGCTGAACAATTTTTCATGTGTTTATGGTCATTTTCATATCTTCTTTCATGAAGTTCTTGGGTTTTTGGTCCATTTTTTATGGGTTTGTCATCCTACAAATTTGTAGATGTTCTATACATTCTGGATAAAAGTTTCTTCTAATATGTCACTATTGCCAACTTTTTCTCTTGCCTGGTGGCCTGCGCCTTTACTTCCATTTTCTTAGTGATGGCTTTGTGAAGGGTAAAGATGTCACTATGATGAAATTAACATATTTATATTATATTATCTCCCCAGCCCCTATGTTGTAATTTCATAGTATTTATATAGTTATAGCTTTTTTTTTGGGGGGGGTCTTTGTGGGATAGGGTCTCACTATGCAGTTTAGGCTCACCTTGAGCTCACTTTTATAGCCCAGACTAGTCTTGAACTCACACTGATCCAACTGCCTTAGCCTCCCAAGTGCTGGGATTATAGGCATGTGCCACCACGCCTGGCTCAGTTATAGCTTTTTATAGTTAGTGTTTCTAGTTAATGCCTGTCCCATATAAGAAGTTTTTACTGAAGCCAAGGTGGTAGAGACAGTCTTCTATGCTTGCTTCTAACAGCTCTGCAATTTTATTTTTGTGATCAAACCTGGAGTTTGTTTCTAATTGTTTATGCATGGGGCAAAGGTTGAGGTTCCTTTCATTCTGAAAATTTACCCAGTGGTTTAAGTTTTCCTGTGGTCATAGATCAACTGACTGTGTCCGTGTGGCTCTCTTTGTCCGGTCTCTCTTCTATCACTGCAGCGGTACCTTGGTTCGAGAACCTGATTCTTTCTGTGGTTCTGATTGCAAACTAAGCTGGGTGAGAAGCAAAGCAAATGCAGTGGTGAGGTTCAATGTTGACCTTTTGAGAAAATTTTATTTGGTTCTTGTCCAGTTCAGTTTGTGACCACAAGCAGGGACAAAACTGAGTTTGTGAACCGAGGCACCACTGTATAATTATTTTTGTCCGTTGTTATGCTGACATCATTCTGTAGCAGCGGTGTATTTTTATTTTATCTTTTTATAAATGTTATTTTATTTATTTGCTTGTTTATTTATATTATGTCCAGCTCAGCCTGCCCTGGGGGGGGGTAGTGCAACATGTGGTGCCAGGGATCCAGCCGCGGTCCCTGTGGTTGCTTAAGCTTGCCTAAGCAGGTGCTTTAGACCACTGAGCCATCTCACTGGCCTAGCTGTATATTTTAATGTGTCAGAATCAGATTGTGCATGTCCTTTCACCTTGCTCTTCTTTTTAAGGATTGCTCTGGCCACACTAGGTACTTTGTGTTTCTATACATTTTAAAACCAACTTGTCAATTTCTAGAGTTGTGCTGAATCTGCTGATCAGTTTTGTAAGAGGGAAAATTAACATCTGAACAGTATTAGGCCTTTCAGTGAACAAATATTCTCTATCTTCCTATTCATTTTATTATGTTTCTCTTAGCAAATATTTTATTAATTTTTATGCAAGGGTACTACACATCTCTAGTCAAGCTAGCCCTTGAATATTTATTTATTTATTATTTATGTTTTCTTTTATTTACTTTTTATTAGCCCCTGAATGTTGTATGTATTTTGATGCTCCCATAAGTGATGTCTAGTAAGTTTTACTTTTTGTTTGTCATTGTATGTAAAACCGGAATTGATTCTCTTTTTCTTTTTTTTGGTCTTTTTGAGACAGGGTCTCGGTATGCAGTTCAGGCTGGCCTTGAGCTCACTTTTGTAGCCCAGGCTGGTCTCGAACTCATACTGATCCTCCTGCCTCAGCCTCCCAAGTGCTGGGATTACAGGTGTGTGCCACCACTGGAATTGATTCTTATACATCTGACCTTGCAGCTTGATATGTTGCTGTTTCTTATTTGGTACTGCTGGTATTGTTTTAGTTTCCTTAGGGTTTTCTTGACAACATATTCTTTCTTTCTTTTTTTTTTAACTTTGTGTATTTATTTATTTATTTATTTATTTATTTATTTATTTATTTATTTATTTATGTTATGATCAGCTCAGCCTGCCCTGGAGGTGGGGCTGGTGCAGCATGTGATGCCGGGGATTGAGCTGCGGTTCCTGTAGTTGCCTAACCAGGCGCTTCAGATTGCTGAGCTATTTCGGTGGCCTGACAACACATTCTTGTCATCTGCAAAGACAAGTCTTTCTGTTCATCTTTTTTTTTTTCAGAACCAGGGTTCAAACTCATGATCTTGCACTTGCCAGGCAGGCAGTTGTGCCACAGAGCTATCTCCCTGACCTCCATCTTTGTATTTTTTATTCCTCCTTATTGCTCTTCAGGGGTCTTTGGTATAATGTCCAATAGACAGCTTGAGTTTGTGAAGGTCTGTGTTAGGGATTTTTCAGGGTGGGTCTGTTTCAGTTTTGTTCTTTGCGTATGCATTCAAGTGTCACTTAATGATAGGTTACATTCTGGGAAGTGTGCCGTCAAGCTGTTTCATGGTTGTATTAGGCCAGAGTGTACACTTACACACACTTAGGTAACAGAACACAAGAGAAAGTAGCACAAGGGCGGACCAGTAGTAGGTATGCAAGGCTGTGGTGGGCATAATGCCACACACTGCTTATGGCAAACATTTAAAAAATAAATTGAGAACTCTCACAAATAACAACAAAAAGTGTAGTAGAGACTGTGCATGGTGACGCACACCTGTAATCCCGGAACTCTAGGAGGCTAAGACAGAAGGATCGCAAGTCCTATCCCTGCCCAGGTAACTTAGTTGTTTAATTAAACTCTATATCAAAATTAATGATAATAATTTTTGAAAAAGGATACAGATGGAGCCGGGCGTGGTGCCGCACACCTGTAATCCCAGCACTCGGGAGGCTGAGGCAGGAGGATTGGTGCGAGTTCAAGACCAACCTCGGCTACAAAAGTGAGCTCAAGGCCAACCTGAACTGCATAGCGAGACCCTGTCTCAAAAAAAAAAAAAAAAAAAAAAAAAAAAAAAAAAAAAAAAAAAAAAAAAAGAAAGAAAGAAAAGAAAAAGAAAAAGAAAAAGGATATAGATGTAGCTCAGAGCAAAGGCCTTGATTCAGTCCTCAGTGCTTCCCTGTGAAAGTGTGGTACAGTGAACAGGTAAACTAGGGACTTGGTCGTTGACATCACCATCAAGTAGTGCATTATATACGTACGTGTTCCTGTGTGGCTCAGTCGACCTGCAGCACAGTAAGTTTGGTTACATCAGCATCTCCAAGCACACGTGAATTGTGCATTACACATGTGCTATGATGTGGGAATGGCTGTGATGTCACCAGACTGTAGGAATTTTTGCAGTTATACTCTTAATGGGCTGTCACCTCAGTCACTGTATGTCATTGATCAAACTGTGGCTACAGAGCGCCTGACTGTAGTTTTTATCCACAGCACGGCAACTCCTCCACAGGGGTGGATTTCTAGGGCCTCAGAGACTGCGAGTCATGCTTGCCAAGGTGTCTTCCATCTGCTTGGCCTGAACTGTCTCAGCATTGAGGACTAGCCAGGGATCTGTACACAGGCTGGGTCCCCTTCGGTTCTTCTGTTTGTCACAGGCCCAGTGGACTTGTTGCTTGCACATGGATAGCTCTACCCTTGGCCAGTGACCCAGGGACTCTCCAGTGCAAGCTCATGCAACGTTCTTGGCCCACTGCCTCTTCCCTGGCACCTTCCTTGGTCATGCGCAGGGTCCGCTTCATAGGTTTCCCTATCTTCAGGGACCATGACGCCTGAACAATGTTGCTTCCTCTCTTCTGCCTAATCTCTGCTTGTGGTGGGAAAGGCACAGCTAGTATAAACTGCCATCTTCATAGTAAAAAAATTTCACTTAATCTCATGGCCTCAAGATGTATCCGTTTTCCCACAAGCAACTCAAGTTCATCCCTTCTTATGGCAGAGTAGGACTGCATTGTGTATAAATACCTGCTATTTTATCCACATCATGTTGATGGACATACAGGCAGCTGCCAAGATTTAGCTGTTAATAATTATGTGGCTGAAGGGCCGTGGAGATAGCACAGTAGAATAAGTGTTTTCCTGGTACCACACACACACACACACACACACACACACACACACACACACACACAGAATTGTGTTGCTATGAACATGAGTGTGCTTGGGTCACTGATAGGATGTCTTTAACTCCTTGGGGAAGGTATCTGAAGGGAAATAGCTGGGTCCAATGAGGTCTCCAGTGTTATTGTTTTGAGGAATCTCCACATTGCCTTCCATACCGATTGTACTAATGTACGTGCTGACCAGCAATGTGGGATTCCTTCACCCCTGCAGCCTCGCCAGCATTTGTTAGTGTATGATTTCTTGATGATAGCCACTCTTTTTGTGGGGTAATATGGAATCTCAGTGTTGTTTCCATTTGTATTTCTGTGTAGGCCAGCAATTTTGAGCATTTTCATGCATTTCTTGGCCATTTTATGGGAAAGAAGTCAGACACACAAGTTTATTTATTGCGGGACCGGGGTTTAAACTCAGGACCTTGCACTTGCCAGGCAGGCACTTGTGCCATGGAGCTATCTCCCCAACCCCCAGATATGAGTTTAAATTTCACATGGTCTCTCTATATGAAAACCCTAAGTTGTAGTTAAAAAGCAAAAGAAAAGATAGATTGTAGGAGTTCCTTCCAGGTTCTCGTCTTGGTTCAAATCAGTTTTTTTTTTTTTCAGAACCAGGGATTGAACTCAGGCCCTTATGCTTGCCAGGAAAGGGCTTATTCTACTGAGCTATCTCCCAAGCCTCCAAGAATTCAGTGTTTGTAATCCCAAAGATATGTTGTTGGAATCCCATCAAGTTAATTCCAATCTACCACTCCAAGTACATCCCATGGTGAAAGACACTAAAACATACTTTTAATTATTGGGGAGCCAAGGGGACCTAAGTCCTGCCATGAAGATGGCTTTCCAGAACAAAGAGGCTGACCCAGGGCTGTATCCAGGTTCTATTCAGTGGAGGAGGAGTGGCTTGAGGAGGAACGACTGAGAATTGTGGGAAGGAGGTGAGTACTGCGAGCTGAGCTAGATAGGAGGCCTGCATTTGCCTCTGCCATAGGCAGAGAAAGTAATTTGCATGATGCTATTGAGATAGTATCTACTGTTTCAGGAGTCTGGTGCTTCAGGTCTGATGTAATCTTTCAAGCCCCAAGAAGTCATAGCCTCTATCTGGAAGTTGGATCCCAGTTGGCGGTGAGGAGCATTGGCTCTTTGTCCTGTCTGGACCCTGCTCACATTAGAGAGTAGCAGGTGTAGGTTACCAGGGAAACACACATGCCACCTCAGCTATCACCAGCACCTCAGCTATAAAGAGAAGTCCTAGCCAGCTCTGTACATATCAACACAAGGAAATAGGGTCGGGCTCAGCCAAAATGGAGACAATCGTTCTTCTTTCATGGAGCGATGCTCAGGTTGTCCTCCACAATAGATAGTGGGAGAGAGGCCATGAGGAGAATGGAGTGGAGGAAAAGGGGACGGAGTGGAGGGAAAGGGGGAGGAGTGGAGGGAAAGGGGGAGGAGTGGAGGGAAAGGGGACGGAG
>PVJA010008210.1:0-65373 GCA_004027025.1 Myocastor coypus
CCGAGAGGTTGTGTATGACTTCCAGGAAGAAGTTCTTAAGGAAGGAGGCAGATGGCTGGAGCTGCAGCAGCTATTTTGTAGTACATGGTAGACTCTGCCTAATAAGGGTCCCAGAACAATGCAGTGGGAGTCTCAGTTCCTGAAAATCATGGCAGTACCTTTCCAGCCATGGGCTGCCTCCCTCTGCTTTATTTACCTAGAAGAAAAATCTCCTCATCTTGTTATGCAACTCTCTTCAGGCTTGCTGCTTCTCACAGACAAACCTAATCCTGATTGTCTGGCGCTAAGCTCAAGCCTGATTATTCTTAGAAAGATTATTTTCTTGGCATAATCAGGACTGAAGACACATGGAAAGAAATCTGCATTACAATTCAACATTTTTTAAACAGGCTTGTGCACTTATATTCTCTACTATTCTTCTCAAATTACTGGGACAAATACCCAACACCCAAAATGAGGGAAGGAAAGGTCTATGTAGCCCACAGTTACTGGAGGCTTCACTCCGTACTCGGCTGGCTCCAAGGCAGAGCGGCACATGGCAGAGAGCAGCCTCTCATGGCAGCAGCAGAGGCCAGAGAGCAAGATGGAGGAGCAGCAGCAACGGCAACAGACAGGAAGTCTGTCTTAAGGTGCATCCACGCTCTCTGCCCCAGGCTGGGAGCAGCACTCACCCCCATAATCCCAGCAGCACTAAAACCCATAATCCCAGGCTTGATTATGAATTAATCTCAAACTCTAGAAGGCTCCACCCCATGACTGCATGCAGCTTTGGGGAGACGACTAGCCACAAACCATAACACCCAACATTTCTGAATTTTGGTTTAATATTTTGTTTCATAATGATGAAAATATTTATCTTCAAAAATTCACCTTAATTTTTTTAGATGAACACTTACGCCGTTACTCAGGCTGGGCTTAAAGTCTGAATCCTCCTCTTTTAGATTTCCAGTGGCCATGGTGCCCTGCCACCTAAGAAATTACTGATATCTACCATCAGCATGACATTATGCCGAAGATACAATGGAGAAAACAATGAACAAAACACTGACCCCCTTAAGCCATTGAAGTCCAATGGGCAAAGATAGTAAATAAAGCTTCTGGGACACTGAAGCAGGACGATCAGAAGTTCGAGCCTACCCTGGGCAACTTAGCAACCTAATGCAATCCTTCTCAAAAAACTTTTTTTTTTTTTTTCATATGTAAAGGCTGGGGCTATAGATCAGTGTAAAAGCCCTGAGTTTAATGTCTAGGACTGCAAAGAAAACAGAGCAAAAGAAGAAAAATAAATACAGACACAATCATCACAGCAAACAGCATGCTAAAATCAATACAGAACAGTGACAGAGCACCAGAAATGGGACATCCTCCCCATCGAGGACAGAAAGAATCAGCCCATGTACAGCTCTGGGCACACAACGCCAGGCTCCAGGCACCGGCTGAGAAGTGGCCAGCTCTGCCCTCTAACCTGATGCTGCCGCCCACAGGGCCCCAGGGCCCAGCAACCAGCCTGTGCACTGGCCCTACCTGGCCAGTCTTGCTTCTGTCCCTCTGAGCATGGATGGAAGGCGGGATAGACAGACAGACGGCCTCTGCAGACTGCCAATGGCCACAGAAGCCCTGCTGGCACAGACCCTCCACTGAGCTGGCGTTGGTCCGTCACATAATAGGCACCACCTGGGTCCCAGAGAGTGCGCCTGGCATCAATTAGTTCTCACTGAGCCCAAGCTGGAGCGGCACCTGGCCCCCACTCAGGTCCCAGCTTCAGAAGTGGCCAGCCCCTGCCTGTGTCTCTCCTCTCTTCATGGCCTCCACTGGTGGCCTCTTCCCTATCCATCAGCGTACACCAGGCCCACAGCTGCCATCATCATGAAATATTTGTTCCCAGGGCTAAATGATGTGATCCTAATCACTGCTGTGTGCCTGGGGTGGCAGGTGACAAAGGACAACTTACCCAGCAGAGACACTCTGGGCATTTTTGGTCTAGTTCCATCCCTAGGATTTCATAGAATGACAGGCATGCAAGAACTGGTGGCTTCAGACTATTCCTAAGTGGCTGCTATTATATCAGCTAAGTTAAATGGAAATGAACACACACTCAGAAGGCCAGCCTGATACCTCAGTGGACTAAAACACCTGCTTAGGCAGAGCACAGTGGTTGGGGTTCAATCCCCAGTGTGCTAAGCCAGTCCTGCCCCCCCAGGGCACCCTGAGACAACAATTAAGATTGGGCGTGGTGGTGCACACCTATAATCCCAGTTCTTGGGCAGCTGAAAACAGGAGAATCACTACAAGTCTGATCTATGTAATGAGACCCTATAGACTCTGTAGACCCTGTCTTAAATACAGGGGGAAAAAAAAAAAAAAAAAAGAACATGTAGAGCATAATACTTAGATTCAGATGGCCCTGCACACTGATGCACAGTGATGTCACCCCTACTGTCCCACATGAGAGCCTCCCGGGTACACCTGCACTGTGGGTAACACAACTCTCTCACCTGCCTATGAAAACAAGCTGCTTGTCACTGCCAACTTAAATCTTACAGGACTAGGAAGGTATAGTTGCTCAAAAGGTTTTCACTCCAAAGTTCTACTATTGTTAAGGTTTGTATCCAGGTGCCCCCCAATCCTCATGCAATCATGGGGCGGCTCCTAGAGTTTGTGATTCATTCCTGATCTAATGCTGAGAATATGGGTGCGAGTGCTACAGCTGCCTGGGGCACACAGTTGTAAGGAAGTGGGAGAGGGTGGCCAGCTGCCACAGCTGCTGCTCCGCCCTTTGTTCTTTTCTGTCTTCTGCCACCATGAATGGCTGCCCTCTGCCACATGCCACTCTGCCTTGGAGGCAGCTGAGTATTTTACTGAAACCTACAAAAGCTGAGCTAAGTAAACCCTTCCTTCCTTCATTTCGATGTCAGGTATTTTGTCCTAGCAAGAAGGAAAGACAAACTGAGACAAGTATGTTCCCCCCAGCCCTACGGATCGTCCTGAGCACTCCACGTGGTGACCACGGATTTGCTCTGTGAAAGAAAACGTCACTTTTACACGTATTAAAAAATCACTATGCCTGACACAGTAATAACCGAATTGTTTTTATGAAAGGACCCTGGCATGGAGGGCTAGGTCTTCTGTAAAATTAGAGGTCTGTGGAGTTAAAGGTTGTTTTGCTCACAGAAACCAATGAAGGCTTACGATTGCATCACTTGTGGCCCTCAGGATCATTTTCTCAGGTCCCTCTACACCCCCACCCTGCACCATGGCCCAGGACCCCAGCCCCGTGTCCTGTTAGCTTTTTTTTTTGTTGTTTAAATTTAACAATGGTTATATTACATATTTTCATCATCAGATGAGTTTAGATTAATACATATTTATTGCTGTTACAACACAGTACCAGAAACGGGAGTCCTACAACAGCAGAAACACATTCTCTCCCAGTGCTAGGGAACCCTGCAGGCTCCAGGGAGATCCTTCCCTGGCTCTTGAGCCTCCCGTGGTCACAGCTCCTTGGCTTGCGGTGCTGCACTCTGGCTGCACTATGGCTTTGTGCTGCCCTTTCTTCTCTGTGTCCTTTTTCAGGACAAGTGACTCCAGGATGAGCTCGTTTCAGAACCCTCAATCATATCTGTAAAGCCACCCATTTCCAGGATAATGTCACCTGTTTCAGGTGTCACCATTGCACACATCGCATCTATCCTCCCTATAATGTCCATGCAGGAAGTGGGGACCGGAAGGTGCAAGGAAGACAGCCTGGCCACCTCACTATCACCCGACAGCGTGGGCCTCACTGAACACTGCTTCCTCCCAGGGTTCCCTGAGACACGAGACATCTCTCACTGTATCTCACAGCAGCCAGGCTTTCCTGGACAAAGGGAATGCTTGTCACTTCTGCAGGACATGCTAGGGCTGGTACAGGCCTTCTGCCTGCCTTCCCACCTCTGTCCCACAGTGGAGAAATACATCTCTGCCCCAGGACTCTCCCTGGCCTCCCCCAGGCCATGACTGGCCTGGTTTCTGTCCTGGGGAAGGAACCAACACGTGGACTGTCATCGTGCCTGACCCAAGGCAACAGAGCCTGGCTGCCCAGCAGCAGTTGAGCATGCCAAGGAGATTTCCTCCAGGCCTCAGGGCTAGACTGTTGTCCAGTTTCTTCTTCTTCTTCTTCTTCTTCTTCTTCTTCTTCTTCTTCTTCTTCTTCTTCTTCTTCTTCTTCTTCTTCTTCTTCTTCTTCTTCTTCTTCACATTATTATTAGTAGTAGTAGTAGTAGTCCTTTTGAGACAGGGTCTCACTATGCAGTTCAGGCTGGCCTTGAGCTTACTTTTATAGCCCACGCTGGTCTCGAACTTGCACTGATCCTCCTGCCTCAGCCTCCCGAGTGCTGGGATTACAGGCATGCCTGGCTTGTTGTCCAGTTTAGCTAGAGGTGTCTGCCCTATGACCAGAGCTGCTGTACTTATCAAATTAGAATGTAGGTGGCACAGCTGAATTTGTTTTGGATAGACAAACAGCAGCATGTTCACATAAGAATGTCCCATGAGGGACCGGCAGGATGGCTCAGCGGACTAAAGCACCTGCTTAGGAAAGCTTAGGCGACAGCAGGGACCGCAGTTCAATCCCTGGCACCACATGCTGCGTCAGCCCCGCCCTCAGGGCAGGCTGAGCCGCCATAAAATAAATAAATAAATAAAATTTAAAAATACAAAAAATGCCCCATGAAATATGTTTTAACCAGTGGTACAATATTTAGAACAAACTTATACTTTAAAAATTATTCATTATTCATCTAGAATTAAACAGACATCTTGAATGTTATGTCATTCCTACTCACAACTCTTTCCTCCCCTCTTCCTTCTCTGACTTTGTACTCCTCTTTTTCCCCTCTTCCTTCCTTCCAAAACTTTTTGTGGCAGGCATGGTGGTGCATGCCTATAATTCTAGCACCCAGAAGGGTGATGCAGCACTACTGCTGTAAGGTTGAGGCCAGCCTGGGCTACATAGTGAGTTTAAGGCCAGGCTGACCTATATAACAAGACCCTGTTTCAAAGCAACAACAAAAAGAAAACCTAGAAAAACAAAAATATGTTGTTGTGAGACTACTATCTGCAAAGTCCTACACTAGACACAAATAATGAATGTACAATGCTTTCATTTGAGATACCCACACAGGAAGAGGGGACAGGGAACACTAGTAACACAGGCCACCAGCACAATGTGATCTCCCGATAAATGTCCATACCCACGCCTTTATGCTCAGAGAAAGGAACTCTTCATTCTGCCTGGGTAGAACAGGAGATGGTGAGGAAAAGGGCCTGAGGTAAAGGTGCCCTGGAGAGGGCTCTGGTGAGAAGCAGAGCATGAGAAGGGCCTCAGGGAGTACAGAGGTCTGTGGCTGCTGCTGGGGGCGAGGGGGGGGCCTGCCTATGAGGTGGGTGGCGGTGGTGCTATGCCAAGGGGTGGGGTCCAAGTGCAGAAGGTCCTGGATGTCATGCTGAGAAGTTGGGGCTTTTGCTGAGGGGCCTGGAGAGACGGAATAGATGAGTAGAACTGGTCAGATGGGAGGGGACAGCAGATCCGTGACCTACAGTCTCTATAGTGAAGCCAAATGTCACAGCAGCAGCAGCTGGCTAGAGGGGTTAGGCTCTCTGCAGCTGGCTCCTAGCTCAGGGGCCACCATATACAAGGCCTCTTTTCCAGCCAGCCCACATCCTGGGTTCCCACACCAAGAACCTCAGCAGGGCCAGCATGGCAAACCGCACCAAATCCTCGGCTCCTGCAGCTGTCTAAGCAGGTGTTATTTTAATCCACTGAGCTATCTGGCCAGCCCTGGCCACCATCTTGAAATCACCCAGTTCATGTACCACCAGGCAGGACCCCTGGGTATGTGATCTCCTTATTCACAGCCCTCTTTTTTTTGGGGGGGCACTTCTGTTCCTTTTGTCAGAATTCTTCAGTGTTCAATGCGTCCATGCTGAGCCAGACACTTAGAGGAAAGGACAAGCCAAATTAAAAAATGTAGTGATTCTATTTTCTTGCTCATATCTTTATCCAAGTCATTCATCATGGGGACAGGAACACGAGAACCTTCCTTATGGCTGAGCTTGGAACCTCTTCAGCCCAGTGGATGCCTTTGAGGTTGTATTTTATTTTATTTTTTATTTTTTGTAGTACTGGGGATTGAACTGAGGACCCTGAGCTTGCCAGGCAGGTGGTTATTTTACTAAGCTATCTCCCCAGCCCACCTGTGAGGTTTTAACTGTGAGGCCTTTGCCAGGGTTGCAAAATTAAATGACATCTGGCTTCTCCATGTCCTTGAGGGATACTAAGAATGATTTTAGGATTGATGTGCAAATGCAAGACAAGTTTCTGTGTATGTGTGTGTGTGTGTGTGTGTGTGCGCACGCGTGCGTGGGTGTACGCATGCGCGTGCGTGTGTGCATGTTTTGTACAGGGTCTCACTACACAGATCAGACTCATAGTGATTCTCCTATTTTGAGTCTCCCAAGTGCTGGGATTACAGTGTGTCACCATGCCCACTCTCAGTCACCATCTCAGTGTGTCTTGGGGATGGGGCCGGCACTGCACACCAGGGATAGAACCCCAGCAGTCTGCCTAGGCAGGAGCTTTAGTCTGCAGGCCGGCCCTGCAGAACAAGTTTCAATAGCTATAAGGTTCCAATGTGATGGCCCATACTCCAAAAAGAGACTCCAGAAATCTGTTACCCTGGATTTCCTCTCAGTGGCCTGGGTGAAATTGAGTCTTCTTACACAGCAAGCTGAATTATAAAGAATGCATTTGACTTGACCCAAAGAAAGCTTTTTCTATAGCACAATGAGCACTCTCCCCTGCTGCAACTTACTTCACTTCAGCAGAGAGTGCTCCCAGAAAACACATTACAGTGTCATTAGACTCCATCTAAACTTGCTGGTAATTTAGGTAACTTGATTACCACCCTCATGCTCAACAGAAACAAACTCATGCCAAGTTAGCATTCGCTTTGCTAGTGAGGGGTTCTGGCCCCAGTACAAACTGCTAAATTATCATGGCCCTGATCCAACATGGCTGAATCCCAAAAACAACAGCTCGTCTTCCCAGTGACCACTTCTTCCTTGTTCCCCATCCCAGGCCTGGACCCCTTTGCCTTGCACACAAGGGAGCCTCCAATCAGCTCCTGTGACTCACTGCCCCTCAAACTCCACCCCAGATGAAAGTCCAGAAAATCTCAGCCTTCCTGTCTCAGGCCAGAGACTCCCCCATCTCGCTGCCCTCCATCCTCTCTGCATCTTCAGAGTTAATAAAGCCTCTTCTCACTTTTATTTCTGCTTCTCTACCATGCAGCCGCTGAAAAACATAACAGCTAGAGTATTTTTTCATTTATACCACAGGTGAGAGCCAAGATTTAAAGCAAATAAACAAACAACCAAAACACACACACATACACACACAGCTAAACCTTGGTCTCCCGTCTGAGTTTATCCTGCTCTTCTACCTCCAAATCATCCCTCTGGGTCTTTTGTCCCCCATCCACACAGGAGCTTCCTGGCAAGCTCCTCATCTTCCCACAGGGCAAAAGCCAAGCATCCATTCCTCTGCAAAAGCTGTGCTGGAGCCCCAGGGCGCTGCTGTGGTGAGATAGATGGATAAGGCTAGACTCTCCCGCTGGTGGGGCCAGCTCTATCCCCAGGGAACTGTGCGTGACTCTGGCAGGAGAGCTTAGCTGCTCTAGGCCAACTCACAGTTTTCTCCTGCATACATTATGAATCCAAAAGTGAATCACGATGACCTATGGGCTCCAGGCTTGTGCTGAGGGCGGATGAGCGCAGGTCAGAGGAAGGCCTCACCCTGCCAGCTTGTGCTCCAGGATACCTTGTCACAGAGTCACAAAGCTTATAGCCAGGGGGCCCCAGAGCCTCTCTTCCCACCCCTCCAGGTGCAAAACAAGGCTCTCACAAGAGGCTCTGGAGTGCATCTGAGATCTTTTTTGCATTCCTTGCAAGCTCAGGGCAGGGACATAGCTTCCAAGATCACAGTGCTGTGAGATGACTTTAGGAGGCACTGATTCCCCACCTGTTTGACAGAAAAGGAGGAGAAAGCCTTTCTCTAGCCCCAGGGCAACCTGAAGGCTGCCAGGAAAGTCAGCCACCAGAGTGCAGTGTGAGGGTCACTGCACAAAGCACCAGGAGCACCTATGTCAGTGTTGTCGATTGTGGTTGTATTTCCTACGCCCCAAGAGCCAAAGCACCACATCTACACAAAGGACATTATGCCCTCAACCTGGAGATTGGAGGAAGGGAGAGGCTAGCTAGTTCTAGGAACAAAGGGGCACAGCTGCTAGGAGTGTCATTCCACTGGGAGACAGAGGTGGCGAGATACAGAAGGACCTGTTGCATGGTGCAGAAGGAGCAGCCATAGGATTCTACTCGCCTCAGAGTATCCTTGAACAAATCAAGATTTTCAGGAAACTGGGGGAGGTTTTGCAAGTAGTTGTTTGTTTCACAATGTGAGGGGATGGTAAGATTTCCCACATTGGGAAACATGCACAACTCATGCCTCTTTGGAGAGGGCCTGGTGGGCACAGTTCCACTATGTGACAGGCAGAGACCTGTCCTGCAGCTTCCCCAGTGACTCTGAGCTACTCCTCACACAAGAGGACATGCCATCCATTGTAAATCTGGGGTACTGTTCCCAAAGTGCCCTGGCTGCTGGGTGTTCCCCTTTCTCTCCTCCACATTTTACACTTCCTACTGACTGGCCCAGAGCTTAGGCCTTGCTCCTGGGAGCAAGGAAAAAGAATCAACTGGAGAAATATGATTAAAGAAAATGCTAGACTCCACCAGCCCCTGTGGGTGGCTCAGTTCCAAGACTGACGCTGAACACACTTCCAGGAGCCACAAACCTTGTGCTCTCAGCTAAGATTTTTCCAACAAGTTCTACAGATCTGTTATCCAAAGTCACTCATGTCCCAAAGGTCCCAAGAGCCCAGGGAGGCAAGTATCTGGATGTAGGGATCCTTAAATGTAGGGATCTCTTTATCTTACTGTGTAAGGTTCAACCCCAGTGAAACACTTGATAGGAATTAGATAGACAAGACAAAAAGCTGGGCTAGGTGGTCGTTGGTCTCCCTGATTGGCAAGACTAACTCAACTCACACAGAAATGATCCTTTATTTATACTTCTACAAAGTTTGCATCCCATAACATAAGGCTACCCAGAAACCAATAGCTGGCCTGAACCAGACAGAATGTTTTTCTCAACAGGATGTTTTTCTTGGCACTGGGGTAGCTTTCTGCTGCAAGCAGGGAGGCCCAGTACCATCTACACACACTTGATCAAATTCCTGGCTTCCTGCTGCTCCCAACATCTGCAGAGAATGTATCAGCCCTTCTACATGGTAACAATGATCCCTGCAATTCTTGTCTTTTTCTATCAAAGTGAAACCAGCAAACTCCCACATGTCTCTGAGCTATCTTCTGGCAGTAAAACAACAAAGATAAGTAACTCTTGTCCTTGGAAGGTTGGCTACAAAGTAGTAGCAGGAAGAAATCATGCATGTAACCAAGAAATAAGAAAATGACTAACCATTGTCTTAAAAAGGGTCACAAGCCGGGCGTGGTGGCACACACCTGTAATCCCCGTGCTCAGGAGGCTGAGGCAGGAGAATCGGTGTGAGTTTGAGACCAGCCTGGGCTACAAAAGTGAGCTCAAAGCCAGCCTGAACTGCATAGTGAGACCCTGTCTCGAAAAGACAAAAAAAAAAAAAGGGTCACAGGATTACTGAAGGAAGGGAACATGAGCCTCTGTCTTGCCCTCCAGACAATTTTTTTGTAGTTAATTTCATGATCCTATATTCTCAACTTTCCTAGAAATATGATATATGTCTTCTAATTTAAGAGCACAGGATCAAGAATGATTGTACATAGACAGTTCTCTGCTTTTCTAAATATGTAATTGTGTGTAAAATTAACTGTAGAGAAGTGGAGGGAGAGACTTACATAAGTGTTTGCTCCATTCCAGCCAGCACTGTACAGTTGGATGTGTTGTGCACTGCGTCAAGACATCTGGCCAAGAACCAGGACTGAAACTCAGCCACATGCCTTAGTGTAGGGCTGTATTTAGTCCAGAAGAAAAGCAGTCCTGCTTTCTAGTTTGCACAAGACACAATTCTTGTCTTGTAGAGGTCCTAAATCTGAGAGGGCAAAAAAATTTTACAATCCAATCAAATATCCGCATCGTATAATCCTCTTCATTGTTCTTGTTCTTTGCATGAAGTCTATGGTAGGTCTACTGAGTCCACAGAGCATTCAACTGAAGTCAAAGACTAGCAATTAAATTCTGTCTTGGGAGCAAGTCTATTTAGCATAGAAAAAAATTATGCTTTAAGAAATCTCTAATACTAGCGCTTTCTTTTTTTTTCTACTTTCCATTAGTGTTTTTGTACAGCCACATGAGCAAAACGCAATAAAAATTTGAACTGGCCGCACATAGATTATTTCACAGAAAGTCCTTGGCAGCAGTGAGCCCTTGGCTGGTGGCAGCACCACCTGGAGGCCACTGAAATTATTTTTTTTCAGTCTATGTGTAGAGCATATGTCAAGAAAGACAAATGGGGCATAGAAGGCAGATGCAGGGTATCAATGTAAAAAATGTTCACAGTATCATCCAGCTGAGGACTACCAACCCACTAATAGTGTCAAACGCTAGTTGGTACACTTATTCTTGAACCAAACACTAGGTGTAGTTCACAAATGTGTCCACCAAAGGCTTAAAGATTTTGTCCCCAGGTGTGGAGCTATGGGAGAGGGTGGAACCTTTCAGAGGTGGGGCCTAGTGGGCATAAGTTAGATTGCTGATTTGCATATTCAAAGAAGAGGGTGGATCCTAGCTCTTCCTCTTTTTCTCTTTTTTTACTTCTGGCCAGGAGGTGAACGGCATTCCTCACGATGTGCTACCTTGACATGGCCCAAAGCAGTGGTTCTCAACCTTTCTAATGCTGTGACCCCACAATACAGTTCTTCATGTTGCAGTGACCCCAAACCAAAAAATAATTTTGGTGGCTACTTCAAATTACTAATTCCAATAAATAACATTTCACCATGGAATAGCATGGGTTTAAATATGTATTTTCCGATGGCTTTAGGTGACCCCTGTGTTTTGTTCATTCGACCCCCACTGGGGTCACGACCCACAGATTGAGAACCGCTGACCCAAAGCAACAGGGCCTACCAACTGTGGGTCAGGCCCTCAAACACTGTATTGTAACAGTCTTGTCTCTTTGTCAGCTGATCTTCCCAGGTAATTATGGTGGGACTGAAAAGCCAACTCCTACGGTGGGTAGGCTTGGTGCTGACTACTTCCAGTCTTTTATGCTTCCCATGTCTCTGGGGCTCTTTGGTCTCATTGGAAGCACCCAAGGCTCCCTTCTCAGCTCAACGCTGAAGGCACTGCATCCTGCTGGACCCTCCGGAGTTATCAGGAGCTGTGAGGTCAGGAAGTGGCTGGTGACACCTGTTCATCCCCAGAAGCAGATGCTCCTCACCGGTGCTGCCTGAGAGAGGGGCTTGCTTGCTTTCCCTGGGAGGCCCCCTCATGTCTTCCTTTTCCGCTCACTTTTCTGAGTGTGGCCCTTCATTCACAGGTACCTTCGTTCATCCCAGATAGGAATGACACGACTTTTCATGGGAGGCCCTGTGGCACAGCTGACAGTGAAGGTGCTGTCCCCGGAGTGGGAGGCCGACACCTTGGTAGTGGGGAAGGTGGAGAGCAAGCAAAGCGCAAGAGCGTACACGCACAGTGCCGAGCTGGTGCCCGGAAGGGACCAGGGGAGCGTCCTTCAGAAGAGTGGGAGGAGAGGGCGCCTGGGAATGAAGGCAGCCACTCTGAGAGGACCTTACACTGAGACCCAAGGGCAGGAAAGGCTGGCGTATGGGGAGCGGCAGAGGGCGCTCAGCAGAGGCAGAGCATAGGGGAAAGCCAGGAGGCCTAACAAGGACCTAGCAGATCGCCCATATGCCCGGAACATGGTGGGTGCCGCGCCGGCCCCACCCCCGGGGTGCGCTGAGAGAGCAACTGAGGCTGGGCATGTGGCGCGAGCCTGTAATCCCAGCTGTTGGGAGGCTGAAATCAGGAGACTCATGACGCTGTAGACCCTGTACTAAATACATTTTTTAAAAATGGTGGGAGTAGGAGACGGGCTCTCATACAGCCCCCCTTACCCTGGGGGGCTCGTGGGAGGTCTGTGCTCCCCTCCTCCACTGACCTCAGCCCTCATCGTGCATCACTTGGTCTACTCTTTCCAGCCTTGAGTGCACACAGCCCTTTTCCCCAAGACTGCTCCCAGTGAAGAGTTCTCACTCCCGCTTGTTACACAGAGATTTAGAGATGAGTAAACCTAAACGTAGCCCACTGATCTGCTGAGCAAGACCCCTTCAAGGGAGCTCTGGAATTCAGGCAACTTTTGAATGGATTCACTTTTGACTATCTTTCATGCCAAATAACAGCTCACACACAAAAGTGGAGCCAAGGCTGACCTTGAGGTGAGGGTCACTGGGAGCCATCTTTTTTTTT
Organism: Myocastor coypus; assembly: GCA_004027025.1. Taxonomy (NCBI): domain Eukaryota; kingdom Metazoa; phylum Chordata; class Mammalia; order Rodentia; family Myocastoridae; genus Myocastor; species Myocastor coypus. The sequence goes on from PVJA010008210.1 coordinate 12,557, forward strand.
TTTTTTTTCTTGTTTCAGAACGTTTATTTGTTTATTCACTCATTTTTATGGCTGACTCAGCCCGCCCCGAGGGCAGGGCTGGCACAGCATGTGGTGCTGGGGATTGAACCGTGGTCCCTGAAGCCACCCAAGCTTCCCCAAGCAGGGGCTTTAGACCACTGAGCCATCCCGCCAGGCCCTGGGAGCCATCCTGATTGTCAGCTTGTCACTGACTCCTGTGGGTCTCTAGCCACCCACAGGATGGAAATCAAATGTGGCCCAGCTTTTGGATTGCTGGGGATCATAACTGTTGTTCATCCCCCTTTCCAGGGCTCTCTAAAAGGCAGGGTCCTATTCTGGTTTCCAAGGTGTCATCGGTCAGCAAAGCAAAGCTCTTTCAGTGTTAACAGCTCTAGGCTTTGAATGTGAGCATCTAGCAGCTTTGTTGCTGTCAAGGCCCCTCCTCCATGCTCCCAGGAGGCAGCTCCTGAGGCCTCAGGAGCTGTTTAGGCCACTGGAGGTGGTGGCTCCCAGCTATTCTCTGTTGCTCTGTCTTTCCCTGCAGTTAGCTGCTTCAGTATTATCAGCTGTGGCTGCTGACAGCTTTCTGGGCCAGCAGCCTTTGAGATTACCGGCTCAGCATGCTCTGCTCAAGGAAGAAATTAGAGTCAAGACTATACCATAGGAAGAGGTTTTATGGGGATATTTGCTGTAGCATAAGTGGGATCAGCTCAGGGGCTGAGCCTGCTAAGGACGTGAGGGGATTGCCTGTAAAGGAGAAAATGTGGACTGGCACATGTGCCACTGTCAGACTTCTTGTTTGGTCACGTGTAGGTGACTCAGTGAAGAGGCTGGGGAGGGGCAGAGTCATGCAGAGAGGCTGCAGGGTGAAGGCACCTGTGACTGCCTCAGACTGAAGCCCACTACAGCCTGCGGCAGAGCAAGCATGGGGTGCTTGATGCAGGCAGGTTGGCTGCAAGGAGCTTGGGGCAGCCACAGAATCAAAATACATTTTTTTTTTTTTTTTTTTTTTTTTTTATGGCCAGCTCAGCCTGCCCTGGGGGTGGGGCTGGCACAGCATGCAGTGCAGGGATCAAACTCTAGCCCCCACAGTTGCCTAAGCTTTCCTAAGCAGGTGCTTTAGACCACTGAACCATCTTGCTGGCCCTAAAAATACATTTTGGAGAACACTGAGCCTTCGCTTGTCCTAAATTCACTGCTACAGTTTGGGGAATCATGGGCCTGAGAAGTTTCTCCATAGTGGTGGTGCTGGGAGGGGTACCTGTGTGCCAGAGCCTAAAAAGAGCATCAGGAAACCTGGTTGTCCATGGGGACAGAGCCTTCTCACTAGAAATTCTCATCTCTGTCCAGCAACCCACCTATTCAACACCTATGTCCAAGGGAAGGGACAGACACAAATGCAGCTGAGTCCAGGTCCCCAGGCACAAGACGAACACAACAACTTCACAATGGCTTCCAGGAAGAGAGGGATCCCTGTACTGAATTGGATCTAAGGTTCTCTCCAAAGCCTCATGCACTCATAGGCGGGGCTTTGGGGAAGTAACTGGATCTTGGGGGTGTGATCCATACCAGTGGATCCATCTCCTGAGGAGTTGATGCTAAATGTCATGGCAGGGGAGGGTCCTCAACAGTCGCTCTCCCGCCCTCCTACCTTGATCTCCCGCTGCTTCCTGACCACCATGCCATGGGGACACCTTCTCTGTTCTGCCCCCACTGCAATGCTGCCCTGCCTTGAAGCTGGACAACTATAGATTGAAACCCCCACCATCTGTGAAACACAGCCAGCCTTTCTTCCATTAAGTTCTGGGTGTTGGGTCCTGTCTCAATGATGGGAAAATGACTAAAACGTTCTCTGTGGCCACAGGGACCGAGGACGCCACCCAGAGGAAGTCAGAGTAAGACTAGGACAGTCCCAGCCCAGAAAGCTTGAGTGTGGATTGGGCCACAAAAGAGAACCAGGCTTGTGTAGGGAAGGAACAAAAGTTGGAATCATGAATTGAACGAGGGAGAGGCAGGCAGGAAAGACGAGGGGTTAGAGCTGCCAGTAAGGCAGGGCCAGAGCGCTGGACACAGTCAGAGAGGTTTGCTCTTAAGTTATGGACACTCGGCTCTTCTAAGCAGAGCCCCAGGGTCAGAGCTCCCCGAGGCTTGTGCTGATGGCAGGTTTATGAAAGTCAGCGTCACCTCCCCAAACGTGCATGTGCCAGTGGAAAAGTGTTGGTGTGCAAGGCAGACAGGGCTGCGTGGGGACAGTTTTCCAAACCACTCTTGCAGACAGCAGGACAACAGGCTGAGCTTGGGGACAGTGCAGGGGCACTAAACCAATTCCTAACGGTTTTACCCCCAAGGCTCAGATTGGCTCATTAAATTACCCAAGGTCTCACACCTTGCAGCTGGAGGAGCTGAGCACAGAAGCAAGGCAGTCTCGCTGGTCTGTCACCACGCTTTGTCCCCTGGGAGAGGGTCAGACATACTCAATACTACCTAACAAGGAGCAATGGCGGTAGAAGGGCCCCACTCTGAGAGACCCCAAATGGGGTAGCCTTCTTGGTGACCATGTAGTCCAGTTAGCTTCCACTGCCCTGTGCTCATAGGATTGGAAAAGATAGAGGAGAAAGTTGCCTGGAAACATTCAGAGGCTGGCTGTGGTGATGCCAGCTGCAGAAAGGGACACTTTCAGTTGGGGGTGAGGCTGCAGGTCCCTGCGGGAAGGAAGAGCCGGGGCTGGGGCATGACAGATTCGAGAAGTGACAGTCAAGTTCCTCTTCAGAGACAAATGGGAAACTACTTAAAATTTTATTTTCATTTTTTTTAAAGCAGATGATGGTAAAGTTCATTTATATCCTTTCTACCTATAGCCACAAGCTGTCTTTCTATGTCACTTGTCACACAATGGCAAAGACAGTCAACTGGAAGATGGGGGCAGCTGAGCTGAGAGGTCAGGACCAGAGTCGTGAGTGTGGAAGCTGGAGGCCAGAGAGGCAGGAAGCTTCATTCAGGCTCCTAGCGAACAGGGAATTTAGCTGAAAGAACCCAGCAGAGGTCACAGAGCAAGCCTTCGTCTCTTCTACCAAGTGAGAACACAGTAAAAACCAACTATCAGGGGCTGGCGGGATGGCTCAGTGGTCTAAAGCGCCTTCTTAGGAAAGCTTAGGAGGTGGCAGGGACCGCGGTTCAATCCCTGGCACCACATGCTGTGCCAGCCCTGCCCCCGGGGCAGGCTGAGCAGGCCATAATTAAAATAAATAAATAAATAAATAAATAAATAAAGTTTACACATTAAAAAAAAAACAAAACAAAACTATAAACTACCAGGAATGGGAAAGTGCCCTGCACCCGTGCTGGTGCCTTGGCCTCTGGCCTCCCAGACTCTGCCACTGTAATAATAACCTCTATCAGTTGTGAGGCACCCTGTAGCCTAATTAGCATTTCAAGAAATGGAGCACAATGAACAAAGCCCAGAGACAGTGTGGTCTGTTACTGAAGATCCCAGAAAGCCGGGATAGGGCAGTCCTGGAAAGCTGGGACTCCAGGTGATAGACGGCAGCTTCACCTGCACGCTGTTTGTGGCTTTCTCCCTTTCTTAGAATGTTAATGGTTAACATCTGTTTGAACCTAGTAATGGGGAACAGGTGGAGGTCATGGTCCTCCTTTACTGAAATGATTATGGATGAGATCGCGTTCACTAGCCTGAAATAAAGCTGAGTTGTTGTGGGGGTTCTTTGCTCACTGAGGGACAAATCTCAGTGAGTCCTCTGAGCTACCTTCATCAGGTCTTCTCATTGTGTCTTTTGGCACTGACTCATAACGTACAACGGCGCCCAGATTATAGGATTACCTTACAGCGGCCCAAAGGGACAAAGACAGCAGGCACTGTGCCTCGTGCTCTCTTCTAAGACTTCCTGGAACCCCCTTCTGCACTGGCCTGACAGCGCAGCACAGAGCTAGCGGTGTGATCACACTCTAGAACGTGTGTGTGCTAGTGGACCCAACAGCATTACTCTTTGTGAAGAGCTGTCGTGACTGGCCAGGGCTGGCTGCCTGGCCTTTCTCATTTCTTATCACAGATCTTGCTCCCCTGACCCACACAGCCAGCACACCATGCTTGCGGGTCCTAAAACTGTCATTTGTGCCATGTTTGTTTCTGGGTTTTCTCAAGTCCTGACTGTCTTACTTTGTCTCATATTCTTAGAAGTCTGTGACCACCTCCCCTCCCACCCTGAACTTGGAGTTGACCATGCCTCTCAGGTTAGCACCCTCAGCTGTGCCCACCTGGGGCATGGGGCAGCAGGCATGCAAGGGGACACCTGTTGTTGGGTTCTCGCCCAAGTGCCAAGGATACCGGTTCTTCAGCCCTGGCATTCATGTGCCGACTCCAAGTGGGAAGACAAATGAGGAGCAGAACCTGTCCCAGGCACCATGCCTGGATTTATTGCCCACTTCCCTTCCAGGCAGGGAAGAAAGAGTGGCCAGTGCCCCTCCAGGCCACTCCCTGAGGACCCATGTCTTGGGTGCTGTGCCCCACAGCCCAGTGGGAGAGGATCCCCCACCACAGAGTCCTAGGGCAGTCGGCAAACCTCCCCCTCTGACTCCTGCTCCTCTCCTTATAACAGAGTGGAAACTGATGACAGCAACCAAGAGAGGCAGAAGACCAGAGCCCAACAGTAAGTGCTTGTGGCACTACAAGACGAGGGGGTCTCACTGTGTGCTGCTGTGTGCTGGCCATGGTGCCCCTCTGCTACCACCAAGGTCTTGAAGAGGAAAAAGCAACAAGTCACCAAAGCCCACTGCAGCCACAAGAGGACCTGAAGTGCAGGTCTGTCTCTATCTGAGGACAGCGCTCATCTATGTTCCAGTACAGGTGGCCAATTACCATGAGAAGGCGTGGAGCCAGCAAAATGAAGACAGGCAGCCCCAGCTGCAGGCAGAGGCCAGCATGGCTAGCACAGCAACTCACAGTGCTGTGAACTTGGGGATAATGACACCACGTGCAGAGGCCAGCTGGCAAGAAGGTTCACATGTGGCCCCCCCAGGCCTCCTCATGGCTTTTCCTGTGCCTTGTCTACCTAGAAGAGGTGCCCAGTGAGTATGGATTCACAAACAGCCAGGATAGGCAGGGCCACACATTGTGGGCAAGCAGGATCCAAGCACCAGGGTTCGGGGGGCAGTACCTGTGACTCCCTCGGGGGTGAGAGCCATACCTCTTCCCGGGGGGGGGGTGAGCCCACCTGACCCCCAAAGGCCGTGCAGGCTTTGTTACTTTGCCGCTCCTCCTCCCCTCCTCATCTCCTCTCCCTGACAGGAGAAGCTGCGCTTTGGGTGCCACCAAGAGGTGGCTCTCTTGCCAACGCTCCCAACCTGGCTATAGAGACCCATGCCAGCTGTCACATGCCGGCTAAGGTGCTAGAAACAAGGTGAATAGTGCATTCTCCCTGTGGCTCAATGAGACAGGGGAGGAGAACGTGATGAAAGCAGGAGTGAGGAGGAAGGGCATGGACCTCAGATGCTGAGGGATTGTGGGTAGCAGGGAAGGTTGGTCTCAGAGCAGGGCCAACAGCCCTAGCTGCCCCTTACATGTCCCTCTACAGGCCAGCCAGCTTTGTGTGGACAGAATTGGCCACACAAATCATTCACGATGTTGTCCCTGGATAGGACGTTCTCTCTGCAGGTCTGTTTCCAGCCCCACAGCAAACAACTCAGGACAACATCTAGGGAAACAGCACTGCCCCGGGATCTCAACAGACCTCAGGACGGGAGCCAGCCTCCTCCGTCCCTTGCTGTCTGGGTGAATCACTTGACCTCTCTGAGCTTCCCATAGCAATGGGATGCGAAACTCCCAAGGTGTTAAGTAGTGGACAGAATGCCCCTAGAATGCTCCATCAGGAGCCTGGCCCATAGCATGTGCCCAGTGATAGCTGCTGGCTAATTGCCAAGTGGGAACCAAAGGCTCAGCTTCTGATTTCCAGGCATGGAAAGAGACGCGAAGGCTGTGAGTAGGCTACAGGCAGAGAGAGCATCCTCTGGCACAGCCAGTACAACATTCTAGGACGTCAAATCACAGAGAGGCTTCCCGGGCACCCTCAGGTCCTTAGAAACAGTAGTCACAGACATTGTAGTAGAAAGCTCTGAAGTCTGGTGACCAGGTTCTCCCCAGCTCAGCCCTTGGCAACTTCAGCCCTAAGGTGTCCTTAGAGATGGGGCTGGAGAGGGGTATAGGGAGAATAGTCCTTGGGATGTAGCCACTGTAACTGCCACCAGACACTGCAGAGATGTCTGGTGAGCCCTCCCCAGGTGCCAAGGCTGTGTGCTGGAATTCACAGCAACATCACCCCCACGACAGCTGGACAGGGCCTGCTGAGCCCAGTGGAGCTGCTGGTAAGGAGACGAAATGGCCAGTTACCCTTTTCTTCTACTTTTTTTTTCTATTTACCTTAGTGCCCCATAGAACCCGTAGTTTGTCCAAGGGAGTCTGGCAACTTCGGCACAGCTGCTGAATGTAAGTCATTGCTGGGACAAAGTACCTGACAGCCCGAATTAAGCAAGGTTTATTTAGCTCGCAGTTAGTGGTGGTTTCAGTCCATACATGGCTGGCTCCAGGGTAGAGTAGCGCAAGGCAGAAGGCAGCAGTTCACGGTGGCAGAAAACAGCAAAGAGAAGAGGAAGGGGCAGCAGCTGCGGCGTCTCTCAGGCCTCTCTCCCTTCCTTCCACAATGACTGCAAACACCAGATCTCCTCCAAGGAAGTGGCAGATTGAATCCCTCCTCAACTCCCTTTTATACTCTTTTTTTGTGTTGAATCCTCTAGGTTTGGCCCTCCCTGCCCTAGGGAGGGGCTTCCATGTCCTCAGGCATGGAACCCCTGAGCTGACCAGACCAAACCTTCAACTTCCCAAGTTGATGCAACATATCCACCACTACAGTGGCCCACCGCTCTGTAAAAAAACCTCTAATCAGCCATTGACTCCTGAGCTGGACTTGTTTGCATTATCATCTGGACTATCATCACCCTCTCAATTCAGGTCTCTGGAAACTTCAGAGATCAGGGGAGCTCTGTGCAGTCAGGAGACGGGGCCATACTGCCTTTGCCTCATCTCTCACTTGAAATCTATTCCCTGGTCCCCAAGGTAGAACAGGTGTTGAACAAGTAGAACAGGTTGCCCAGGGTGACCAGGCATGAGGTCCTCCCGACCAACAGCAAGGGTCTTTGTTATGGTTTATGTCTAGTTGTCCCCCCAAAGCCTCATGCAGTCATGGGGCGGGGACTTCTATAGATTGAGACTTGACTCATGAGTCACTGGGATTATGTGATTTAGTACTGATCTAGAGTTTGAGGCTTGATCCATGATCCCTAGGATTATGTGTTTTAAGTACTTCTGGTATCATGGGTGTAGCCTAAGGTGGACAGGCTGAGGCAGAGAGCCTGAATGTAATACAAGGAGAGACAGAGAGACAGACTCCTCACGCTGTTGCTCTCTGCTCCCCTGGTTGGTCAGTTGCCCCTGTTGCGATTATTGCTGTTCTGCCTCCATGAACTGGATGCTCTCTGCTCTGTTCCACTCAGCCTTGGGACACCTGAATATAGACTGAAACCTCCAGTAACTGTGAGCTAATAAACCTTTCCTTCCTTCATTTTGAGTGTGGGGTGTTTGTCCCAGCAATGAGTGAAGAGTAACTAAGACAGTCTTGATAGACTGAGTACTACCAGCCCCTGAGGCTTGGAGGACTCCTTTGGCCACAGGCCTGTGACTGCACAGTCAGAGCTTCTATCAGATCACACTCTGCATATTGGCCTCTGGGTTGGCCCAGCAAGAAGAACAGCCTGTCCACCTCAGCCTCCCTCAGCTCCGCCTGCCGCTCCGTGGCCCTTGGATTCCTGTCTGCTTAGCTGGGACCTCACACCCCGTCTCAGCTTTTCCAGTGCCTGTTCTGATGCTGGAGCTTGTGTTTGCCCAGAGCCCACCACACCTGCCAAACCCTGGCAGCAGGCCTTGCCAGGACCACCCTTGCCCCATGTTCCTTCAGTCTGCTGAAGGCCCTGATGGGTCCTGATGGGTCTTCCATATTTGCCCAGCACACTCGGCAGGGTGGCCAGGTAGCCAAGCAAGAGAGTCCAGAGTTCCTCAGGAAGACGGCAGCACAGAGAAGAGAGGAGTAGGAGGGGAAGCTGGGAGGGGGCTCCATTAGAATACAAATGCAAATATGACACTAACGGACTGCCTGTTGGCTAAAAGTCCGGGCTCTGGAGTCATATATCTGAGTCCTAATAACCTTGGGGAGTTGGGTCACTTACTTCCTATCTGAGCACCACCTAAATTTCCTCACCTGAAGAGCAGTGATAATGAAACTCGAAGGGCTGGCAGTTAAGAATCAAGACAAAAATCTGGGTGTGGTGCTGCACGCCTGTAATCCCAGCCCTCCGGAGGCTGAGGCAGGAGGATCAGTGTGAGTTTGAGACCAACCTGGGCTACAAAAGGGAGCACAAGGCCAGCCTGAACTGCATAGCAAGACCCTGTCTCAAAAAGACAAAAAAAAAAAAAAAGAATCAAGACAAGGCATCAGCTCTGCACTCTATCCCCAGCAGCACAAATGAATAAAAAGGCAGATAACTTCATATGTACTTTGCCAGCATAGAACAGACATTTTAAAAATAGACGCCATGATTTTATTGGAGAACAGAGACACCCTGCTTTGGATATAGGAGTGCTGCCTCTATGAAGCCCTCCAGGTTACCCCCTTCCCCCCCAAAAAACTTCTTAGAGCCTTTTGGAGTGAAAAAACAATCAGGGAAGAGTGTAGTGGAGAAGATGGCATAAAGATGAGGACCATGTATGTACCTAGTCCAGGTCTTGTTAGATCCTTGAAATACTATATTCATTTTGTCTACCCAGCTGCCCAAGAAATAGAGGCATTCTGGATGACCCACTACACAGTGATGCAACTTCAGGCACTGGCCTGTGAATTAATCAATTATTAGTATGGAAACTGGCGAAGCTCAGAAGGGAAACCCCTGGCCAATAGCTCTAGATGGGCACTCAGGGTTGCCCTTAGGCAAGGATTCGGGCTGATCTGCTCAGAAAGGAAATATTCTTTCTTGGAGCTATGAGCCGAGCTGTGAGCCTCAGACTGCTGTGTATTCTTTCCATAACAGTGGTGTGACAGCAAAGCCTTTTCCAGAAAAGAAGAGGAGTGTGGGCATATGCCTGTCAAAAACAAGGTCAAAGGCCTGCCAAATAGCTCAGCAGATTAAAGCACCTACAAGCAGGCACAGGGGCTGGGTTCAATCTCCAGGCCTGCCAAGTGGGTCCTGCCCCCAGGGCATGCTGAGAGGGCAATTGAGACTGGGTGTGATGATGCTCACCTGTAATCCCAGCTCTGGGGAGGCTGTGGTGAGACCCTGAACACCCTGTAGACCCTTCCCTAAAATACAAAAGAGAGAGAGAGAGAGAGAAACCTAAAATATGAACGAAAGAAAGAAAGAAAGAAAGAAAGAAAGAAAGAAAGAAAGAAAGAAAGAAAGAAAGAAAGAAAGAAAGAAAGAAAGAAAGAAAGAAAGAAAGAAAGAAAGAAAGAAAGAAAGAAAGAGAAAACTACTAGATTCAGGTTAAGAGGCTTAGCTTCTTTGCTGTGCTGGGTCACAGGGTAACTGGTGGGGCGGGGCTCCGGCGCCATCTGCTCGGCTCTTCTGAATGGCTGTTTACCATAGCAACAGGCACTGCAGAGATCATAAGCCTGCTCGGATGAGAATCTGCTCCCCTGGGAGATTTCAAGGCTCTCATCTTCACTGTGTGAGCACAAGGCCCTCACAGAGCATGCCCTTGGGCTGACATAAGCTCCGCCGTGTTCCCCACCTTCCAGTTCTCGGTCTAGGTCACCAGCTCAGCTTCCTTTCTCCGGGAGGAGTCTTCACACAGCAGACAGTGTTGTGGGCAGGAGCGTGCGCACAGCGCAGACTCTGCGGGCCCCCTTCTCAGCATCCTCTGCCACCCGCTCCCACTCCCATCAGCAGGAGGCAGCAAGCCTGAGAACGCTGCCATCCTGCAGCCCTGCTGAGCCAAGCGTCACTTCTGCTCTGTCTGGGCCACTTCCTGATCACTGGGACAGGACATCAGATGCCAGCAGCTTAAAGGAGGAGAGGTCTATTTTGCCGCACCTTTCAGGAATGTGAATCCCTGTGGGGCAACCTTGAACACAGAAGAGGAATGCAAAAGGGCCTGGATGGAGGAAAACTGCTCAGGTCGTTGGCAGTCAGGAAACAGAGAGGAGGGACAAGCTTGGGAGGAAGATACCCCTTTCCAGATCATACTCCTGCGAGCTGTCTCTAACCACGCCCCACCTAAGTGCAAGGCAGCCAGAGCACACCTATAATTCAGTCACCTTCCAAAAGCCCTGCCTCTGCGTTCATGAGGTTCACAAGGGACACTCTTGGTCTAAACCTGAACATTTTGCCCCTAGTCACTAAAAGACTCAAATGTATCTCTTTATGCAAAATACATTTAGTCCATCTCTAAGAGTTGTCAAAGTCCTAATAGTTTTAGGGTTGGGGATAGCTCAGTAGAGTAAGCAGCAGGATATCTCCCCATCCTGGCAAGCACAAGGTCCTGAGTTCAATCTCTGGTACTGAAGATTAAAAAAAAAAAAAAAAAAGCCCTAATAGTTTTAGAACTGGATAAAAGTCCAAGTCCAAAGTCTCCCCTGAAGCCCAAGGAAAATTCTTAGTTGTGAGCCTCTGTAAAAATTAAAAGGAAAGTTATCCACTGCTGATATACAGCGGACAGGGTAAACATTCACATTCCAAAAGAGAGGAATAGGAGGATAGAAAGGAATGGGACCAAAGCAAAACTAAGACCCAGCAGGGTGAATGCTAAATCCAACAGTTCCAAGTCCAGCATCTGAGGCAAAGTTGTGAGCTTCAGACAGTTTGGTGGTCCTGACTCTGTGGTATTTCCTCTCGCAGGATTCACAGCTTTTCTCTTAGAATGGCTTGGATCACTGCCTCAGGCCTTCCTTAGTGGACATTCTGGGTTCCCAGCTCACGAACTCCCCGGGTCCTCCATCACGCTTTCAGCTTCACTGTACGGCTTTGTGCACTGGCTTCTCAGGGTCACACTCCGGGCCTCTCGGGCCTCCTGAAACCTGGGGGGGGGGGAGCCCCTATAACCCCATAACTTTGAATTCTATATGTCTGTTCACCAGTACTACGTGGATGATGCCAAGTCCTGCCACCACTGTGAGCAATAGTCACACCTCCTTGGATAATGGCTACAGAGGCCACCAAATATCTTGATGGTTGAGCCCTGTGAGTCACACCCTGGGCAATCAATGCCCTAGCTTCCCTTTCTAGAGCAAGTTCCCTGGAATTCTCTTCTCAAATAGAAGTTGTATAGCTTTACACCCTGGAGCTTGCAAGAATGAATGGGAGAGGGTCTCTGGGATTCCTGTGATGCCAGAAAGGCATCACTCTTGATGTCCTGATGCTTTTTCTTTTTTTTTTTTTTTTAATGCTAACCTTTTCAGCAGCCAAGATCCTCTGGGTTAAAGCTACAGGCTCCAACTTTACAAGAGCTTCCTTTTTAAATGGGCTTCTTGGGCCTGGCAGGATGGCTCAGTGGTCTAAAGCGCCTGCTTAGGAAACCTTAGGCAGCTGCAGGGACCGCGGTTCGATCTCCGGCACCACATGCTGCGCCAGCTCTGCCCTCAGGGCAGACTGAGCCAGCCATAAAAACAAACAAACAAACAAAAGTTCTGAAACAAGAAAAAAATAAAATTAAATTAAAAAAATTAAATGGGCTTCTTGTCCCCATTTCTCAATGTAAATCTCACTAACAGCAGCAAGCAGGACCCATGCCACAACCTGAACATTTGAAATTTCCTCAACTGAGTAAGGAAAGTCTGCTTCCCTTCATTTCAGTCTCCAACAGAGTCTCGGGACATGAACAACATACAGATAAACTTTCTACTGAGCCACACACATAGTCTCAAATCCATTTGCCCATGAGATCCTTGTTTCTGACTCAAATATTCTTTGTTTTGTTTTATTTTTTTGCAGGGCTGGGGTTTGAACTCATAGACTAGCACTTGCCAGGCAGGCACTTGTGCCACGGAGCTATCTCCCTGTTCCCTCTGACTGAAATATTCTTATCTGGACCTGTACATGTGTGTTTCCACCCGTAACTCAAGAAGTTTCCTGAGTTGTGACAACAACCTCCCATCAGGCTCTGCTAACAGCATTCTGGATCTCCAGTCCCCTTCAAATTCTTCTTACAAACTCCGAAGACTCCTAAACCACGTGGTCAGATATCGTCACTGAGACAACCCTGGTCCCGAAATCTCTCTAAGCCATTTTCTCATCATTAGGACTCAATACCCACCAGTTAAAGAAGGAGAAGTTTACTTTAGCTCACAGGTCAGAAGTTTCAGCCCATATTTGGCAGGCTTAAAAAGGAAATGTATGGGAAAAGAGGGCAGAAGAAAGCTACTTACATCATGGTGCACATCAAGAAGCAGAGGAGAAGGGAGGAGCTAGAGAAAGATACATGCCTCTCCAGGCCGCCCCTGTAACTTGCCTCTCACCAGGCTCCAGCTCCTAACGACTGTCAGCTGTGGCACCGCCATAATTCAGTCACCTTCCAAAAGCCCTGGCTGTGAGCACATGAGATTCTTGGGGGACCTTCTTAACCTCCACTCTAGCATGCACTAAGGCTTTTGTGGCTCTTCATCTTCATCTGTGCCCAACCCAAAAGCAGTTACTTCAGAAACAAAATCAGAGCCTGCTGCTCCCAGGAGCAATGAGACCGAGGTCCAGGCTGTGGGAACCATACCCCGGATTCTGAGGCGTTGCAAGATCTGGTTCCTGCCATTCCTTGGACTTCTTCCTCTGCCACCATTCTCTCTCCAGTCTGACCTAGTCACTGAGATCTTATTGTTTCCCCTGCAGGAAACCGCTCAGGGTGACTTCCCCAGAGTGGCCTCCATCCTTCCAGAGCAGATGAGTGGTTCTCTATCCAGATTCCTCTTCTGAAATAAGGAGCATACTCCCCAGTCAGAATGAAGGACAGCCTTCCTCTGCCAGGCCCTGCTGCAAATGACCTTGGCTAAAGGGAGCTCTTTCATACAGCCGTACCTTCTCCCATGACAGTTCAAACTGGGGTTCAGAGGGCCCCCTTGCCCTCAAATTAGGGTAGCCCCATCTTACTCAATTTAGGCTGCTATACCATAATAACATAAACTAGGTAGCACATAAACAAGACAAATTTATTTCTTATAGTCCTAGAAGCTAACGTCCAAGTTCGAGGCACTGGTAGTCACTGTTGGGGAGAGCCTGCTTGTTGATTTGCTGTGTAACTGCCTAGCAGAACAGGTGGGAATAACTCTCCTGGGCTTCTTTTATGAAGACACTATCCCATTATGAGGACTCTTCCTATGAGTCCAAAGGCTGTACCTCTTAATACCACCACCTTGGAGTGAGGACTTCAGTGTAGAATTTGAGGAAAGGGGAGAGAGAAACACTTAGGTCACAGAAGGAGGATGCGCTGAAGCTCACCTTCTCCCTCTACTCAGTCCTGCTTCCTTCCCTTCCTTTCCTTCTCTCAGCATTGATCAAATCAGCCCTTCAGGACACACAGCAACATCAGGCTTCACAGATCAGTTTCTTTCTTTCTTTCTTTCTTTCTTTCGGTTTTTTTGTTTGTTTGTTTGTTTGTTTGTTTTTGCGGGACCAGGGATTGAACTCATGACCTTGTGCTTGCCAGGGAAATGGTTATTCTACTGAGCTATTTCCCTGGCCCATTAGTTTCAATATCATTCACTCATGTGGATTCTTCTGCACAAGACTAAGTTCGAATCCCAGTTTCATCTTCACTGGCCATGTAACTTTGAGCTAGTTCATTAACCTCCCTGGGCCTCAGCTTCTTATGTGTAGAGTAGGGTCATAATAATAGCATTTGCCTGATAGCTATTGTCACAATTAAATCAGTTAATACCAGTAAAGCTCTTAAAGCACTGACATATGACAAATGCTAAAAATATAAAGATACTGATATTGTTTTGAATTCCTCATATTCCTGAAAAGGCTTCAAACCTACAGAGCAGTTTTCTCCCAGGGCCACTGTCACTGGGGCATGGCCTCTTGTGCAAGGTGTCCCACCTTGACAGAAGCCCATGGGCTCCTAGGCACAGTCTCGCAGTACTAAAGAGAGGGAGTTTGGGCAAGACCACAGGTACACATTCAGGGGCTTTCAGTCCACACATGAGAGGAAGGGGTTGCCCCAGGTTGGTCTATCACTGGAAAAGAATTCCGTAGCAGGAAAGGACCACCATGGAAAAAAGCTTAGGTTCTGAGTCAGCCCTGGATTTCAATTCTTACCCATCACGCACAGATGGGTGCCCACAATCAAGCTGCTTACTCTCTCTGACTCCCAGTATGCAAGATTAGCAGTGGGGCCTCCCTTTCTGTTTGAAGAATTGAACAAGGTCATGCCTGTAAAATATTTGGCTGTAAAATGACTATTTAGCAATTGGTAATGCCCTCTTGCCACCTCTGTACCAGTGAGCTATTGCTACGTAAGAAACACCTCCAAATTGTGCTGCTTAATACAGAAACAGGGGCCCGGCAAGATGGCTCAGTGGTCTAAAGTGCTGCACGGACTGCAGTTCGATCCCCGGCACCACATGCTGCACCAGCCCTGCCCTCAGGACAGGCTGAGCCGGCCATAAAAATAAATGAACAAACAAACAAAAGTTCTGAAACAAGAAAAAAATAATAATAAAATGAAAAAATACAGAAACATATTTCTTTTGCACATCACGTTGTAGTCTTTTCTTTAACATGAAAGCTTCCAGCCTCAGTGAAGTAGATTGTTTCCACTCCGCTGAACATAAGCTGGGGCAACTTGAATGCTCAGAACTACATTCCTATGAAATCTTCCATCCTAGAATGCCTCCAGTAGCTTAGGCTCCTTGGGCTCCTTTCTCTCTAACTCTGTAGTCTGTATATCATGATGGCTTAGGAAAACTTACACAGATGCTCAAGGCTTCACAGGGCCTGTCCAAAGAGGGAGAGAGGCAGGGATGAGGTGGACCCAGACATCACTTGGCCATCTTTGATTGGTCAAGGCAGCTATGCCCACCCAGTTTTAAGGAGAGAGGAATAGAGGGCCCGCCTTTCACAAAGAACTTCTAGAGTAAGTTACAGGGTAAGGAGAGCACAGGGGCATGTGTTGGAAAATACAATGTGCGCCTCCCACCCCATGGCCCAGGTCTGTGCTAGTGCCCGCCTCCTCTGACAGCATCCCAGGCAAGCTGCAGTAGCCAGGGCTCCTCAGCAGAGCTTTCTCTCTCTCCAGCTGAGACTAAAAGGTACATCTTGTGCTTTCTGCTCCATCTCCTTTGGCTCCAGGCCAAGCATCACTCGCCCTAATGCCTGCAGCCTCAAAAGAACTCTTGGAGTTGGCCTCATGCTCTCGGACGCAGATCTGCCTTAGCTTTTGCACTAGCAGAATCTGTGAGCTGCCACACTCTTGGGGATGGTCTTCTTCAGAACTGATTATACCTAGTCTAGGTCCTTGGCACCAGTAGGAGTTGGAAGTCACATGCCAAATTTATGTCCTCGTTATCCTAAAGCCACAGAAATTCTTTAAACTTTCAAGTCCTGCCATTCACTTTCTATCAGTTGACATAGAACAAGGAGAATTTTTTTTAAAAAATAATCTAATGCTCAGCTTCTTCTCTAATACCAAGAGGGATGGCATGTGCCCACTGAAATTCTCTGCCTTAGCCAGTAAGGTAAGACACTAGTATTGGTCAGAAACCTGCTTGGAAAACAGTACAGCAAGCCATTGCTTACCTGCTGTGAGGTCCAGCAGCTCTCCTTATGTGTTTCCAGTGACTCTACCCCAGGGGTCATTGTAGGTCTCCTTGTGCTTAAGACCCAGACACAGCTATTTCTGACTCCTCCCATACCTTCCCAAATTGTCACCTCTACAGTCCAGGCTCTGAGTCCTTTCCTGATTCCCTGATTCCCTGCTGTCTGTTCTGTGCTCCATGGTTGCCTCTTTGTGCTCACATGCTCCCCACCCAACCGCAGGGCACAGGCCCACCATGCACCCTAGGACTGAGCAAGAGAACCCACCAGGAAGTGGGGAACACCAAGGCAGAAGGGTCCACAGGGTGAGCTGGAGATTGAGCCTTGCCTGTATCTGCTCCTGCAAAGAGCCCTAGCCGCTCCCAGCTGGGTGCCAGTGCTGCCCAGGCTAAGCCAGCTCTTCTTTTCACGGGTCCCTTCGCAGCACTCCTGCTTTATCTTGCAAAGGCCCTCAGTGCTCTCCAGCATGCACCGCCAAGTAGCCTGAGGCCCTTCTGCATGCCACAGTGGTGTGTGCTTATCACAATGCCCCGTCCATATAGCTCGGCGATGCACACATGGATGTGAAAATGAAGTATGCCCCTTTCTCCCCAGGAGGACAGCATGGGACACCCCAGGGTCACCATGGGTCCTTTTCCAGGTGATTTGGGGAGGTTTGAGAGAGGGCTTGGGAGAAAGTCAGAAGCAGCTGCGTTTAGGCCTTAAGGGCAAGCAGACCTGCACTGACAATTGGGAGAGATCCACTTTAGACACGTAACAGGGAGCTGGCCCCCGGCCTGGCTTTCCTTTTTTTTCTCCCCTAATAATAATAATAATAATAATAATAATAATAATAATAATAATAATAATAATAATAAACTGTATTTACTTAGAAGCATTCAGAAGTCAACAAAACAGTTGCAACTTTTTGCAATTACAGAGTGGTATTCAGTTAACAGAACAACCATTGTTTTGTATAAGCTGCATCAGAGACAACTGAAGATGAAAAACTACCATCCTCATATATAACTAATTTGTACTGTGCACCAACGAGAATCTGCTTTAAATTCCCATGCCAGTTTACAACTCCCATACTGCACCAGGAGAGGTTAGTGGCTATTGAAAATACCACCAGACAGGGCTATCTAAAGACACATTCAGTAGTGTGTTAACTATACAAAAAAAAAAAAAAAAAAAAAAAAGATACTGTACAGTTTAAAAACAAGTCTTACACATCCTTACATTTCTTATCTGGCCTGGTTCTTCTGCTCCCCCTGCTGAGGATGCTGTGCAGAGAAGACTGCGGGCCCAGTGCGGGCCAAACCTGTCTGTGAGCCTGGCCACTGGAGCACTCTGCTTAAAGCCATTAGATTGACTAAGAGAGCATCAGTCACAGCCCCCTGACCAGTGAGTTTGAACAGCGTGACTTCCAACATCCAGCCTGTGGCTCAGAGGTGCACCACGGGCTCAGAGTTTCTAGGCCTGTGACCTCCATCATTCACTCCATGAAAAGGGAAAAGGCTAACGGTGGATCCAGCTGAACAATGCCTCGATGGGGACAAATAAGACAGCCTGAGAGCAGCCACTCTTCCCAGAACACCCTGCCTACAACTTGCCTTTGTTAGTCCTTCGCAATGTACAGACATCCAACTGGCAGGTCTTTAGGATCAGATTTAAAAAATAAAAAGAGAGAGAGAGCAGAAGGGAAGAAGCAGCTGACAAGGAGTCAGGAATAAAAGCTGGCTGGGCCGAGCTGAGGCCACCACACCTGGAGCACCCCCCACGGCCCTGGTCAGGACGCCTTCTGTGTGGCTGGCCTCTCCCCACCGCTCCGTGCCCAGGCCTTCTTAGGAGTGTTTTCACTCTCCGTTAGGCACCATCTGGAGGTATCACTGGAAGCCTGGAGGGAAGCCAGGGTCTGGCATGGACCGAGGTAGGAGATTGTGGGCCTGTGTACCGGCCTGGCTCGAGGGACCTCAGTCTGCTCCCGCTTTGATGGCTGGGGAGGGTTCCAGCTGCACAGAGAGTGGCCCCCCAGGGCCAACAGATGGGCAGCCCCGTGAGGAAGCCACATGGCAGGGCCATGTTGCTGTTAAACGCAGCTCATTAGGTTTTATCTGCAAGATGCTGCTGGGTTGGCAGGAATACACCTGCCTCCAGCAGGAGTGGCTCGAAGCCCTGGATGACTGTGACAGGGAGGCAGGAGTGGCGGCCTTGCTTTTAGGGGTTAGCACCCCCTCCCAGATCTCAGAGGTCCCTCTGGCTATTGTGGATCTCAGTGAAAGCTGAAGGGCACAATTGCACACTGTGTAGAAGCCAGGGGACGCCCCCTCCCCACATCCTGGCCTCCCCATTGAAGGTAGCCACGAGGGCAGCTAAGGCATGAGTAAGACCAAGCCTCCCCATGGGCAGCGTGTTGCCCCCAAGAGTAGACTGAAAATGACCACACTAGGGACTGGCATACTTTGCAAAGATCTACCTGCATAGGGATCATTTTATTTTGCAGAGCCAAAATAGAAAATATAGCATAAGCACCTGAATACATAGTTAAGATTTAGCCATTTAAACATGTAAAAACCATTCTCAGTTCATAGACCATAAAAAGCAGGTGACAGGCCATAGTGTAACACCCCTGGCCTTCAGTCCCATGAGCCAGGGAACCAGAAGGAGATGCCACCTGCATGCAGCTCCCTCCAAACAGAGCCCTCAGATGTGCGTACCACGAAGATAGAGCATAGCAAGGTTGTACCTCTGCTCAGCACCTCCTGTGGAGGCCTAGGCCTGCCCATATGCAGCTGTCTCTCCCGGTACTAGTCTGACACAAGAGGCCAAAAGAGGCACTGTCTCCTGCAGAGGCGCAGCGCTGCTTGTGCCTTGCTGAGGCCCCTCTCTCCACGCTGAAACCCGCAGGCCCATGCTGCACTGTGGCCATCGTCACATCACATGGTGTCACCCCCAGCCCTGTAAGTCCCAGAAATAAGTCCAGAGGGCACCATGTCTGGAGACCTCCAGCCATGCTCAGGCTTGCTCTTATCTCAGTAGCTGCGCCCCTGTGCCTCTAGAGTGCTGGGCCACACTCAGCCTCTCAACTCCCTGCGGCAAACACCCACTGGGTGGGCCCTGGTCCCTGAGCCCAGTCATATTTGTATCCCTTAGCCCCTGCTGGGACTCTCACTTACTGCACTATATTACCTACCCCACCTCCATCTTACAGCAAAAAACTAGCAGAAAGTGGTCTGAGTGTGACACCAGGCAGGCTGGGCTGGAAACCTGGCCCTGGGACCCTGGACCCAGTCCCTTGGCTCACTCAGCGCTGCCAACCCATCTGTGATGTGTGGTGGTTGCATGCCCAGCTGGGCCATGCCCACGTGGGGCTGTGCAAGTGTCTAGCACAGTGCATCTACAGCCTGTCCCTTGCAGTCCTGACTGGCCACTTACAGGATCCACATTAGAAATGCTAGTCCGGAAATGAGGATCAACCACAGGGACAGCAGAGAAAGGCGACAACCCAGAGGTGATGAGGAGGAGCTGATGGCACAGCAAGGTCTGAGCCCCCAAACCTCATTTCCCAGCCAGTGTCTGTGGTCAGTGGCACAAAGGTAGGGGAGGTGGGAAGAAGGTGGGCGAGAAGGTGGGCAGCACAGGCGAGTGATCTGGCAGCCTGGCGCAGGCGGGACATAAGACTGAGAAGTGTACCCAAGTGTCCTTACAGTCTCCTCCATCCCTGACTGGGAGCAGATGCCTTCCTTTAGCTGCGCCTGGGCACAGGCCCTGCCACCAACCTGGCAGGAGCAATCAGCGACCAAACCCAGACTGTTCCGGAGATATACTGTCATCAGTTGAAACTACAGGGGTGTGCCAGGGTTAACTCTTCCTAAGGCGCACTGCACACATTAGATTCCGCAATATAGATTCGTTCGTTCTTAACCCATTCTGTTGTTGTCGGGCTAAAGCCTAGCCTTTAAGGCAGTTCAGAAAGCTCTCCACAAAAATACATGCAGAAGAATGCTCATAGCAGCATTACTTATGGTAGCCCATAACACAAAGGTCCATCAGCAGTAGGGTCAGTTCATGGAATAGTCCCACAGTGAAACACTACTCAAGAGGAAGGCTGAACCATCAGCATGGAGACAAGCAGGCAAAAGCCACCACTGCTGTTAGAGAGTGGTGTTGAAAAGTCTGCGGGGTGCTGACTAGGAAAAGGCACTGGGGAGCCTTTGGCAGTGCCAGGAATATTCTAGGTCTTGATAATACCAGTGGCCACATAGGTGAATATGTATTCAAAGATTTATCAACCTTACGCTTCATTCTCAATGCTCACTCTTAATTTCAATGATATTATTCTCCCCACCTTCCCCCCAAAACTCTTCAACAATTGTTGAAGAATGACCTTGGACCAGGACAACCCAAGGAGCAACCTGATCTGACACTGGCCTCTAGAATGGGCCAACCCGGTCAGCTCCTGGGGGTGCCTACTGGCCCTTGAGGGCGGTGGGCTGGGTACAGGCGGTAGTTTTTATTCCTTGCTCCTTGTCTTTGTTGAGATGGCTTTGGCTACAAATAACGTCCCAACAAACCTGCCTTGAACCGTGGAGGGTTTCACCTCGCTTAACAAGAGCTCTGGAGGCAAGAGGCTCGAGGTAGGCTCCTAGCTCTCCGAGGCTGAAGCCTCAGGTCTCAGCTTCCGAGTCTCCACCTCCACTTCCCAGCAGGCTTCACTTTCCCCCAAACAACTCTATCCCAAGACCCAAAATTAAACAGGAGCTTTAAAAAAAAAAATGTCTTTAGTACAAGATCTGCAGGACCTCACTAAACAGATCAGACTCACTGACCCTCTTGTTTTTAGCTTCCCAAGTGCTAGGATTGTAGGCACGTGTCACCACGCCCAGTCTCCATCGCTGTCTTAGGGTCTCAAACCCAGGTCCTTGTGTCTGCCTAAGTAAGCACTCTAATCTGTTGAGCTACCTGACCAGCCCTGGGGAGGGGCCTTTTAATCTAAATTAAGTCCCACTGGCCAAAATAGCAACCACTGTCAGTGCAAAGAAGACCAGGCCAGAGGTGCCACCTCCCTTAGAACGACCCCATACCTGAGCACAGTTGGAGTTCTGTTAGAAGGAAGATGGAGGGAATGGTGCTGAGCTGGAAACCAACTGAGCTACCAGGCCTCATGGGGATTTTTGTTTTTTAGCTTCTGCATATTTTTAACTCGAGATATTACACTGTCAAAACAAGTGAGTCATCACGCTCTTGCGACTGAAGCCTGGTGGATTAATGCTTCTGTCCAAATTCCCAGGGAGACACAGATGCATGGATGGGATAAGGCGAGAGAATGTTTGGCTGCCCTTGGAAGGATTTGATGTCACCACCACAGGGGCTGGAATGCTGTGTTTATGGAAAAGGAGCCGGGCTGGGGACTCGTGCACAGGGCCTTTGTAATTAATGACTTTTATTCATTCACTTTGTGACTGGCAGTCTGCTAAGACATGAGAGAAACAGTCCATAAAATATTAAGGGGAAAAAGTAATTGAATTCTCTAAATACTTCATACACAGCTCCAGTGGGGAGCGGAGGTTTCTCCTCAAGGCCTCCTCACTGAAATGACCCAAAGAGCCCTGGAGACCCCAGGCCGAGAAACAAGCAGGATGCCAGCATTTTGAATCCAGCTGAGCCACCAGCTCTGGGCCTCTGTTTTCTTCATTTGTAAGAACTCTACTATTCTGTGACTGAAATCTTGTACCCCAAGTGACAAGCAGGACCCGGAGGGCTATGGGGTTTAACTAGTAGCTCTCTGGGTCCCGGTCAGGTCTCACAAAGACAATGTTGTGGTGATGACGGCGATGGAAAAGAGGAGACCACATTACACACTGAGTCCTCGTGGCATGTATCACCTCATTTAATTCCCTCAAAAACTATAAAACAGTTACTTTTACAATCCTCTTATACCAGGTGAGGCAGCTGAGGCTGGGGGAGGCTTCTAGCTAAAGTCATTTGTTCTGGACTAAAATATGTATCTCCTTACTCTTGGGCAGAATTCATGTTAAGCCTTAAGTCCTAACATGAGTTTGATTTAAGACATGTTGCTTGCTGGGTAATTAGGTTGCATGAGATCATACAGATAGGACCCAGATCAACAGGACTGGTGTTCTCACAAGAAGAGGAGACAAGAGGAGCGCCTCTAGGAAGAGGAAAGGTCCTGTGCTTTCACAGCTATGAGGTAGCTACCTGCCAGCTGAGAGAGAATGCAGAACAAACCAATTCTGTCAGCCCTTGCTCTCAAACTTCCAGCCTCCAGTACCATGAGAAAGTAAATGTCTCTCGTTTACGCCTCAGTCTGCAGTACTTGTCATGGCAGCCCAGTTGGCTAATGCATCACACCACAGCAGACCTAGCACTCAAACCAGAGAACTGCATTTGAAGGCCATGCTGTAGGACCTCACCACCTCCAAATTGACCCTTTGACTGGAGAGGTGGGGAGCAAGCATCCTTATGGCTGGCCTGCGGGTACCAATTATACAGATTATCAGATCTCGCCCCCTTCCCTCCTTCCTCTATAGAACAAATCAGAGCCCATTCAGGAGCAGCCAAGACCCATGTTTGGATGGAAACGGTCCTAGGGAAATATGGGCCAGCATTTGGTGGGTGGCTAGAACCATCTGGGTAATCTGCAGAGCTGGGTCAGGCCGAAAATGGCTGGAGGCACTGAAGAGATTTGAGCAAAGGCTGTGACACAGTACCACCTGCTACCCAGGAAATAGTTCAGACAGTGCCATAACCAAACAGGCCTGCGTCTGATGCCTGCCTCCCCCAGACAGGGCACCTTGGACAAGTCACTTCACTCTCTGAGCCTTGGTCTCTCCATCTGTCCCACGGACATAATTATTTCGACTCTGCAGCAGGGCTTGAGGATGAAAGAAGTTGCTACATGGAAAGCGATTTCACAGATGGTCTGAAGTCGGCAGCACTTAGCTCCAGGGACCACCTAAAATCCCCTTAGCCTCATCAAAGCAAAACCCACAGTTACAAATCCCCTAGCAGACAGCCTCCAGACCTTTCTGGAAGGAGCTGGTTATAAATTATGAATCACAGCCTCTCGGGTCAGCTGCTCTTCTGGATCTTGCCTCCTCCTTTCATGCAGGCTTCTGGGCCAGCTCTCCTTAGAATGCTATTCACGGCTCCAGGGGTCTCTGCACACCCTGCAGTGCCCATCCCCTGCCTCCAGCTTTCCTCCTTCCCAAAACAGTACTTCTTGAGCTCTTTTTTAAGGGGATGTTCTGAAAGGACTCTCAGAAAGCAGTGCTGTCACTGGCTCCCAAAACTTGGAGCTGGCTGTACCTGAGCTCCACCCTGAGCCCCAGAGAGCATGTCTACCCCTCCTCCTCCAGCCTCAGGGAAAGACTCCACCTCAGATGCTTGGAGAAGAGGCAAAAGTCCTGGGGGAACTTTGTCCTTGAGAATGGGGACTTTGTCTTTTTTTTTTTTAAATCTTTTAAATTTATTTTGGTACAGTGTCTCACTATGTAGCTCAGACTCATAGTGATCCTCCTGTCTCAGCCTCGCCAGCACTGGAACCACAGGCCTGTGCCACCACACCTGGCTTCGGTGGCCAGCACAGTGAGCCTGGAGCTCTGGTGTGCAGTACTGTGGATCAAACCCTGGTCCTTGCATTTGCCAGGCAGGTTCCTAGAAAGCCAAGCTATCTCCCCAGTCCCATGGAACTTTGCCTTTAAGATTGGGAAACTGGAGGCTGGGGAGATAGCTCTGAGGCACAAGTGCCTGCCTGGCAAGTGCAAGGTCATGAGTTTGAACCCCAGTCTCACAAAAAAAAAAAAAAAAAAAAAAAAAAAAAAAAAAAAAAAAAAAAAAAAAAAAAAGGCTGGGAAACTGCGTATGGCCAGTTATTATGCCCTGGAGGATTAAGAAAGATACCTTGGCTCCCATTGTAAATCTTCCACCTTCCTCTATGCACTCAGCCACGCTGCAACCATAATCCCAAGGCCACACAGGCACTGGTGCCCTCTCTCTTCCCCAACCCTTTCCGGCAGAACCCCAGCTAGAGGAGCGCTGAGGATGTAGTCATGGGTAGGTAATGACCCCATGCAAACATTTCTTTACCTGAGAAATCTAGGGATTGGCCAGAAGAGCAGAGAGCTCCAGTCCTGGAGCCAGAGGGCGCTCATCCCAACCTCTCCTTACCTTGTGACTATGTGCAAGTCACCCCTCTCTTCTAAGCTGTTTTCTTTCTCATTAGAATAGTTCTTAATTCAAGGTGTTGTGATAATTTAAATAGACACACATCAAAATGCTTCGAATGGGGCCTGGCAGGTATAAGCTAAACCAGACATCATCCAGCTGTTACACAGGGCCCAGGCTTGCTAGGCCTTCTTACTATTGGACACTGACTGGTTTTTTTCATTTTTGTGTCTTCCCAACCTGGCTCTGCTCGTGCACACGGGCAGCCCTGAGAGACTCACAAGCCCTGAGCCATCGGACCTTGGCATCAGCCTCTAGCGAAGCGGGACTCGGCCTGCAGGGGGTGCATTCCAGAGGCCACAGCAACACCATCTCCCCTCACCGCTGAGGCTGTGCTCACACATTACAGGTTCAGGAAGTCATTCCCTCGCAATCACAGAGCAGGGTGGGGTCATATGAAACATACGAGTAAACAGCTTTGTCAAATACAACGGACCAGGTCAAATAATGACACTCCTGTAATGGTTCATGCTGTTGAATGTACTCTGCCAGCCTAGCAGGGGCATTCAGGTTAGCTCAGTGGTTTAAGCGCCTGTAGGGGTAATTCCAGTCAGGCACAGGGACTGCAGTTTGATCACCAGACCCAACCCTTAAGGCAACCTGAGACAGAAAAAAAAAAAAAAAAAAAAAAAAAATCCTATTCTACCAGCCTAGTCCAGCCTCCATCCTAACAAGTACAAAGTCTCTACTTATCTAAAGTCCCATGAAAAAATTAGCTACCATGCAATTCTCTTGCTTCATATCTTTTTATTTGTGAAAAAGAAAGCAAAATTATCCAATGCACAAGTTGGTAATAAAGTACTCAATGGTGAGACCCATTTGTCTCATCTGCAATTTAATCTTTTAAACAACAACCACCAATCACCAGTCACCACATTCATTGAATTAAATTGTAAGGAAATTAAGAAACAAGTCAGATTTTAATCAATGTTTGCCTTGACCATGAAAAAAAGGTTCCTCTTTCTCCTGCCTCTAATCAGGAGTGTTAATTATCTTGTTTACATGCTCACAAATTAATTATGAGCTAATGAAGTTAAAGGAGACCATTTGTTAAGGGAAACTGATCACATGTTGTTAGCTCCAGGGGATGAGATGGAAAACCACTGTCATAGAAATGGCTTTAAAAATGATACCTATTATTTGATTTGTGGGGTTACCCAGTGGAAAGGATGAAGATCAAAATGACTTCCCCTCCTGCCCTTCTGCTTCTCACCACCATGCCCCATGGCACAAATTGGAGCAGTCACCAGCATTCCTCCATGCCGGGGAGGCCTGCTACCTGCGTAACATGTTCCAGGTTGAAAGACAGCAACATTAGGAGTTTCCTTTCCTTGGGGTGTGCGTGCGTGCGTGCGTGCGTGCGTGCGTGCGTGCGTGCGTGCATGCGTGCGTACGAGAGAGAATGGAGGAAGTATTATGGTTTGTGTCTAGATGTCCCACATGCAGTTCTGCTGTCATGGTCCAGGCTTCAATATATATATATATATATATATATATATATATATATTAATGTATTTAGGGCAGGGTCTACAGGGTCTCACTACATAGATCAGATTTGTAGTGATTCTCCTGTTTTCAGCCTCCCAAGCACTGAGGTTACAGGCATGTGCCGCCACACCCAGTCTCAATCAACTCTCATCCTGCCCTGGGGGCAGGGCCTGCACAGCAATTTGGGGATCAAACCCTGGCTGCTCTGCTCTGCCTAAGCAGGCCCTTTAATTCACCGAGCTATCTGAACTGGCCTACAGTTTTTGACTTATGGTTTGTTATGGTTTGTGTCTCATTATCCCCCCAAAGCCTCATGGAGTCACTGGGGAAGCTTCTAGAGTTCGTAAGTAACTCGGGATCCAATGCTGGGATTGTGGATGTGAGGGCTACAAGCTCCCCGGGGCTGGCAGCCTGCCAAAAATATAAGGGAGGGAGAGAAGCTTGCTCTCTGCTGCTCCTGCCAGTTTGTTCTTGCTGGTTTTGCTGTTTTTCACTGCCAAGAACTGCTGCCCTCTTCCATTTGCCACTCTGCCTCAGAGTCAGCTGAGTATGGACTGAAACCTACACAAACAATGAGCTAATAAACCTTTCCTTCCTTAATTCTGGGTGTCAGGTATTTTGTCTCCACAAGAGTAAAGTAACTAGGACAGAATTAGAGGAGCATAGGCACATATGCATGAAAAAGATTTGAGAGGAAGTGCAGGAGAGTGTGTCCAAGAGCCAGTCAGCTGGTGGAGGATTGTGTTTGCACAAACAAATGCCATGTGGGCTCTAGCTCCTGTCCTAACGCAGCAGCATCTTCTTGGTGGAGGACATAGAGTGAGTCAATGAAAACTACCCATATCTCTGAGGTGCAGTCTAGATCTCCAGAAGCCAAACTAGATGTAGCATGCTTGGCTTGGTGAGCAGGTGGTAATCCAGGTCATGGTGACAAACCAGGGAATAGGAGGACCTCTTCCCCCTGGCCTCTCCTCCTTTTGAGGCAGGCTTGCAATGCTGGGAGAAGGAACAGAATAAGGTCACTCGTGTGGAGGGCATCGAGCCTTGTTGACCACACAAATGGTGGCAGAAACTGTGGCCTATCTACCAGTATCCATTCATTCAATCTCAGAAACGGAGCTCCCACTTCATTCACCCAACCCGAAAGCTACAGTGCTTAGCCACCCGTGATCATCTGAATGACCAGATTCCAGTCATCAAAATTTGAACAGAGGTTGCTGAGTCTGATTTCTAAGGGAAACAAAAAATTGATTTTCTTTTTCTTCTTTTCTTTGTCTGGATTGCAGACATACCTAGAGCCCAACAGTCACTAGGAGAAGAGGCAAACATATGGGGGAAAGCCAGTCTCAGAGCAGAAAGGCAGGGGCCTGGGAGGCAGAGCCCAGGGCTAGTCATGGCCCCTTTACTTTGGCCTTCACGTGACAAGAGAAACAAAACACCTGAGGCAATGGGGGGTTGTTTTTGCTTTGTTCTTTTCTTTTTGGGACAGGGTCTTGGTTTGTAATTAAGCTGGTCTTAAGCTTATTATGTAACCCAGGCTGGCCTTGAATTCACAGAAATTCCCTGGGGTTCCAGGCATGCACCCAGCCTGAGGCAGCGTGCTGACACGGCATTTCTTATCAGAAGGTATAGTGAGGTACTTTGTTCAATATTGAATACCATTTCTATCGAGCAATGGAGCCCAAGGAGGTCCTTCAAAGAGGACATGGGGACCTTAAACCAACCTATACGAAATGCTCTTGACTCACTGCCATCGGAAAGCATTTCAGGATGTATTAGTGAGAAACCTAGGCAGATTTCTAATACAGAGTTAGAAAGTAAGAGAAAGCAGGGAAGGGACGTCACCTGGAGCAACTGAAGTGGCACAGCTCTAAAAAACAGCACCAGGCTGGACCATTAACCAAAGAACAAGACAATCCTCCGTAGATTTGTTAACAGGTTCTAGGGTTCTATGGATGCGTTCTAGGGATTCTTTCCTGGGTCTTGGTGTCCTGAACAAAGAGGTGGACAAGACACATGGGAAAAGATAGCAGGGTTTCACTTTTATTAAAGGTAAGAAAAACATCCCTCACTGAGAAAGCACACAGGGGTCACCAGGTAGGTGTCCTTTGTAGCCCCCATTTTTAGGCTGACCTCAGATGTGGCTGTCCTATCAAAAACCTGCTTGATCTCATGTCAGACAATTAGCGATAGCATTTTCTGACTGATCCCAGGCGAAGGGCTGGGGAATTTTTTCCCACCATGTGTCCCGGAGCTCCCTAACTGATAGATCAGGCCCATGGGCTCAGCCAGTTGGCCATACCCTAATCTCCTGCCTCAGCTTTGTAGAGGTGGCCCAAAGACTGGTGGATCATTATTTCAGTTCTGATTCTGCAAGATGACTCTGGAGAAGTCAATATTGTTGAAGAGGTCAATGTAGCCTCCATGAGAGGATTGTTTCTGCTTGGAGCAGTCTCAGCCTCAAGAAGGCCCTGCTCGAATCCAAGGTGACCATGACCAGAGACTCCTGGGAACTCATGGGTAGCTGAATGCCCTTGTCAATCTCTTAACTCAATGTCCACAGTCTTAAAGGAGGATAATATAGGTTATATGAATTTGGAGTTAATCGATTTTCTCTTTTTTAATTTTTAATTTTATTAATTTCAATGAGAAAGAAACAGCAATGAGACAGTTTTGAAACAGATGAGTAGGACAGTTACAATAATTAATCCATTGCAATATTGTTGTCTTCATAGTAGTTATTCAGAGTACAAGATGCAGACACAATATCTTATCTAACTACTATTAGTACAAATCTTTCTTATTGAACTAAGAAGAGATAACTGTACATCTATCCTATTTTTTTTTTTTACTACATCATGTTCCTTCATTTATATCCTCATTAGTTTTGTTTTGTCAGAGATGGATGTTCCACTGTGACAGAAATATTGCAGGTACGTGAATTTATCAAAATAACCCAATATAGTCCAATAGTCCATAATAGTAGTGGGTTATCAACAGAACTGGCCATGTCAGAAGCTGTTGACTTGAGCCTCTTACAGCTCAGTATATTAATACAGCTTT
Source organism: Myocastor coypus (assembly GCA_004027025.1). Lineage (NCBI taxonomy): Eukaryota > Metazoa > Chordata > Mammalia > Rodentia > Myocastoridae > Myocastor > Myocastor coypus. Next base: position 41,195 of record PVJA010008210.1, read on the forward strand.
GCTTTTTTTTCTTTTTGAGACAGGGTCTCATTGTGCAGTTCAGGCTGGCGTGGAGCTCACTTTTGTAGCCCTGACTGGTCTTGAACTTACACCAATCCTCCTGCCTCAGCCTCCTAAGTGCTGGGATTACAGGCATGTGCCACCACGCCCAGCCAACTTTTTTTTTTTTTTTTTTTAGGGAAGAGTCTATGGGGTGTTCAGGGTCTCACTACTAAATCAGACTTGTAGTGATCCACCTGTTTACAGCCTCCCAGATGACACCCAGTCTCAACTGCCATCTCAGCATGACCTGGGGTGAGGGCTGGAACAGCAGGCCTGGGGATCAAACCCCCAGCCCCTAAGCCTGCTTGCAGGTATTTTAATCCACTGAGCTATTTGTCCAGCCCTAGGTTTACTTTTTATTTATTTATTTATTTATTTTTTTGTCTTTTTGAGACAGGGTCTTGCTATGCAGTTCAGACTGACCTTGAGTTCACTTTTGTAGCCCAGGCTGATCTCAAACTCACATTGATCCTCCTGCCTCAGCCTCCCAAGTGCTGGGATTATAGGAGTGCGCCACCATGCCTGGCTTATTCTTTTAAATCTTTATTAATTTATTTATTTAGTATAGGGTCTCACTACACAGCTCAGACTCCTAGCAATTCTCCTGTCTCAGCCTCCCCTCCCCTGGGATTACAGGCTTGTGCCCCCATGCCTGGTTTCAGTAGCTGATACAGCATGAAGTACCAGCAATTGAACCCAGCTCCTTGTACTTGCTAAGCAGGTGCTTAGATTATTGAGCTACCGCCCTAGCCCTGCCCAATTTTTCAGTTAGGTGCTACTTTATCTTTTTCTCATTGAATATTTAATATATCAGTTCTCTGCTAGATATGAAACCCATGGTAAACAGTATTCCTCCACCTACAGGATTTTAAACCTAAAATCCTGTTTTCATGCAGTTGTGTCTTCCAGCCCTGTCTTTTGCAGCATCTGGGTTTTGTGACTTGCTGCAGAATCCTTACTCAAGACGACAAAAATACTCTCCTATATTATTCTATTCTAGTTTTCTTGCTTGTTTGGCTCTGTACTCCATCTGGATTTTAGCACTTCCCTGCCCTATTCTTTGCTTACAAAATGTTAGGCACTGGTGCTTGCCTGGGGAGCGAGGAATGCTGGGGGTGGGGGGGCTGCACTTGATCTCAGCCAAGAGGCCAAGAAACCCACTGTGCATTTCCGCTGGTCGAGGGAAGGAGCAGCGAATGCTTTGATTTGTTTCATCTCCTTTTTTCAATAGTTTCTCCTTTTGCCTTCTTAATTTCTTACGTATTCCTTTATTTTTTTTCTTTTTCTTCCAATTTTACATGTATATATCTGGCAAGATGAATAACTGGTTGGAAGACAACCCTATGCTTTACAATATATACTGTGAAATTTATATTACTTTGCTAAGTGAAAATCTGTATCACTTGTAATTTTTTGTTTTAATTCTAATTTGTACACTCTTAAAATAAATAAATAAATAAATAAATAAATAAATAAATAAATAAATATGTATATCAACAATAAAAAGAAAGCCCTGGCTTGTTTGCTCAGTAGAGCAAGCAAAAGCAGCAGGCAGAGTGGCACCCAGGAGCTCAAGCTTACAACTCCTGGGGCATCCTGGTGACAGCACAGCCATCAGCTGGGGGTTAAGTCCCAGGAAGATTTTCTCATCTTTTGGACTCTCAGTCTACCATCTGTAAAATGGGGACAGCACTGCATCATGCCATTGCTGTAGGAACTGAGCAGCCTCTTTGCGTCTCCACTTTCTTCTTTCTAAGGTACAGATGCGCAACTCCTTAGAGTTGTCCCAAGGATAAAATATGCTACCTCTCTGTGGCTTGCAATAGCAGCTTACTACAGCATCCCTCTCCTGGCTCTGAGCTAACCAGGCTGAGTGGCTGTTACCCAGAGTGCCTCTTATTCTTGCAGTTAGATATTCTCTGGAGTGGAGTCACTGAAAGGCCTTGCTGAGCCAGATGTCCCAAATGGCTCCCTTCCAGGGCAACAGTGCAAGGGACTTCTGGGAGCAGAGGTGGGGGAAGTGTGCCTAGAAATCCAAAAGTCTGGTCCCAGAAGTGTAGTAGGACTTCCCTGAGGAGGTGGCATTTGAGCTGAGGGCAGATCAATACAGAAAGGTTGCACAAGAAGCCTGCCTAGCATGAGCAGTGGGAAGATGTGCCCGGGGCCAGGATGCTCCTTCATCTAGGAAGCCACCTCCCTTGTGCAATCAGGGCTTTCTAATGGAATTAGGATAGTTCCTCGTTCTTCAAGTTTTATCATTGTATCGCCACCAGCGACAAGCCAGTGACAGCTCACCCCAGCAGAGATGGCACTACTGGAGACAGATCTCAAGATAACAAGCTTTCTTTTATGAAGCAGGCCCAGCAGGCACCCGAAACACCCCTTCCTCTGCTCCTTTATCTTTGACACGAACAGTTGCACTGATACAAGTTTACCCATCAGATTAAAAATAATTTGCAAAATATCACAGTGAAGTTGTTTGTAATGGGTTTCCGTCAATGTCACTTCACACAGGGCTCTCACTCACAGTGAAACGAGAATGCAGAGACTTGAATGAGGAGTCCAGGTCATTAGACCTGGATTCACAGTTCCAGCAGGAGGGACTGTAACCCGGATCGCTTAGCTTTTCACGATTCTCTATCTTACTGCGCTGTAGATACAGCAAATATATGACCACACATTGGAAACAGCCACTATTCGATCGCATTTTATTTCTTTTTAACAGAAACTAAAATGATACTATCTTAAGTCAGAACTGAGCTGGGCTCTTTGGGGAAATCATAAAATGTAATTAAGACTCAGCTCCTGCCCTTGGGGACCTCATAGCCTGGTGGGAAGGGAGACACAGATATAGAAACAAGTAAGCCCTCCAAAAAAAGAGAAGGAAATAGAGCTGATACAGGCAGATTCAACATCAGATGACATGGAGGGGAAATTAATTCTGCTGGGAGAGCCATGCAGCTAGGCTTCTGGGACACACAGCCACTGAAGTGGGCCTTCAGTTTTGGTCTTTTGTTTGCTCTTTATAACATATTAGAGAAAGCCTGGTATGTTAGCTTTTCATTGCCATGACAAAGAAACTAGGAAAAAAAAAAAGCTTAAAAAAAGATTTGGGCCAGGGATATAGCTCAACAGCATAGGCACCTGCTTAGCAAGTGCAAGGCTCTGAGTTTGATCCCTGGTATTGTTTTTGTTTTTGTTTTCTTGTTTCAGAACTTTTGTTTGTTTATTTATTTATTTTTATGGCCGGCTCAGCCTGCCCTGAGAGCAAGGCTGGTGCAGCATGTGGTGCCGGGGATCGAACTGAGGTTCCTGCAGCCGCCTGCAGGTGCTTTAGACCACTGAGCCATCCTGCCGGGCCCCAATCCCTGGTATTGTTGCAGGAAGAAAAACTGATCTCCTAACCTGAAAAGACACTTGGATGAGTTCGTGTTCTCTAAAACCGAAGAATGAATTTTAGGAATGAGACGGAGGTTTAGAATAGAATATTGATTGGGAAAGAAAGCTTCTGTCCAAGAGGGGAACAGAAGGGGGACCCTGGTGGGTTGCCCAGGAAATTGTCTTTTTTAGGGGTCTTATAGGGCAAAACCATGTGTTAAGGCAGGCCTATGGTGAAACTAGGGGAACTAGTTTAGGTGGTCATGAGTTGGGACAAAGTCATGGTGGACGAATGAGATTACAAGCACCATTGTTCAGGTAAAATTGATTAAATCGGGAGCAAACTGGGAAGCAAGTCACTGTAGCAAGTGGGCATGAATACAGAACAAGGGTTCTTTCTGTTGGGGTTGAGTTTCTGACTCATTTAGGGTTATCGATACTCATTTAGAATATCAATCCCTGATATTTAATTTTAAGTAAGTAGGCAGCTGCATTCTTTTACTCTTTTGTTTCAAGGTCTGGCCCACAGCTGGGGTGCCTGTCTCTTGCAAAACTGTATAGTCAGGTTGCTTTCCATATTGTCTTCAAGGGCCTGGTCCTATCTGACTGCCTATAATATTTTTATCTAATTTGGCTGCCTACAACAGTATTGCGAAAGAAGAAACGATTTATTTTGGCTCATGGTTTCTTGCCTTTAACCGATGCAGAGAGCTAAGTCAAGTAGAAATGTTAGAGGCATTGAGGCGTGGCTAGCAGTCCCTCAGGGGAGTCAGTGCAGAGGAGGCAGACACAGCACAATGGTGGCTGAAGTCACATCTGCTAAAGGCCAGGCCTCAAGATAAAGATGGAATGACCCGGTCTCCATGCCTCCCCAAGAGATAAGTGGTATCACCTGGCCCAGAAGGTCTAGATAGGCATCAGCCACATGGTGAGTGACCAGGACCTCTCGACCCATCCCTTCCTATAAAGGTCTTTGCTGTTTCCATGGACACAATCTGCTAAATGACCTTCTTCCCCAGTGGATCAACATTACCTAAGCAGTTATACTTGGGATCTTAGTGGTTGATCATAGTTGGGACCCATATTGTATCCACCTTGTGATTTTGCTCTATAAAACTTCCTTTGGGTTTGTTGGCAACCCACTTTGGGGTCCCCTCCTGTCTCTTGGGAATGGTCTCCCTCAATAAACTTTTTCCTGCTTTTAACCTTGTTTGATCCTTAGAATTCATTCTTCAATTTAGGGTGAACACAAACTCAGCATATCAGACCTCTAGCAGGCTGGGAGTTCTGTTAGTTCCCCTGTATCAGCAGGGCACATTAGGGGATAGCTGCTCTCCACAAGGCAGTGCGGAAGCAAAGAGGGAGAAAGCCTGAGAAGAAGGGACTGAGATGAGACATGGCCCCTGACCTGCTTCCTCTCACCAGGCCCTACCTCCTGTCTCTGTCACCTCCTAAGAATATCATCAAATCACAAATCCATCCATGAGTTAACATACAGATGAAGTCAGAACCTTCCAGTTGGTTCTCACCCCAAATGCACCTTGGAATTATCCCAAGAACTTCTGCAACATTACGAGAGCCACTGTAGGCAAAGATCCCACGCTAAAGCAGGCTGAAGCTAGGCAGCCCAGACTTTGAAGAATTTGTGGGTGACTAATTAGTATCCAGATTGTGTCTTCTAACCACAAAAAGTAAAGCAGTGACTTTTGAAGTAACAGCATCATCTGGGAACTTGTTGGAAATGCAAATTTTCTGCCCACCCTAAACCTACTATACAGGAAACCTCAGCACGGGCAGATCCACAAAGCCCTCCAGGGGGCAGTGTCCAAGGCTACTGAACTAACAAGAACAGTGACAGGACAACAGGCAAGAGGCTAGGTATTTTTATAGCCCTGTGATAGCAAACTGCCCTTCATTGGACATCTGCTGTCCATCCAAGCCACCCATTAACACTTCAGTGACACTCTTCCAAGCAGGTCTTATTTTCACCCCACTGTGCAGATGAAGCACTTGAGGCTCAAAGCTACCAAATCCTTTGAAAGCCAGCCAGCTGTGGCATAGTGCGATTCCAGCTCCAGAGCCAGGTCTCCCTGACATCTTATCTGGGCCTGTTCCATTCTGTGCTGGCTCCTGGCTGCAGGATGTTTTGTAAATACTGAGCAGATGTGGCACTGATTAGAGGAGTCCAGGGGCCCGAGGTCTACAGAGAAGTCGTGGAGTCTCCCAGTGACTAAGACTTCCATTCATGCTTAGAGTTCTCTATAGAAAGATCACAGTTGCCTGGGAAGCAGATGTTGGACAGGAATCTCTTCCAGAATTCTGGACCTGAGGATACCTCTCCCTGGGGGCAATTTGTGTGGACTGCAAGACAAGGCATCCAAAGAAATAAGCATAAAATAAGCAGGCCTGACAATAGCTCTGCCCGGCCATCCTCATGTGATTTTGGTCCAATAGACCATCAGCTCAGAAATCCTTGTCCAGCTGATGAAGAACTCAGGGCTTTTTCCCAGAAATGCCTTCCTCCAAGTGCAAAGACTCCACCTCAGGAGGTAAGTGTGGGGTGATCTGCTCAGTCTTCCCCAGCCTAGTTTTGGATGTGGCCAAGCTGGAGTGCTAAGAATGGAATCCTCAGTGCTGTAGGGACCAAAACCAGCCTTGGCTAGTCCTACAGGGACCCACACATTGCCACCCACTTCCGCTAGCCTTCCTTTGTCTCCAAGCCAGGCTAGTACCTGGGAGGTGGATGGAGACAAGTAAGTCATAGCTTCTTTTTTTTTTTTTTTTAATTAAGTCCGGCTCAGCCTGCCCTGGGGGCAGGGCTGGCACAGCATGTGATGCCCAGGATCAAACCACAGTCTCTGCCAGCCGCCTCAGCTTTCCTAAGCAGGCACTTCAGACCACTGAGCCATCCCGCCGGGCCCCAAGTCGTAGCTTCTTGGGAAACCATGAGCTAGACTCTTGGTGGTGAGCCAGTGGATACCTGCCATGGTGGACCATTTGCACCACTGGCCGCTCCAGACTGGACATCCCTGGTCTAGCCAAACTCCCAAGGGCTTCTCCAGGAGTCTTGACCAGCATGGACTAAGTCAGGCCTACAAGTTGCCACTGGAGAAGGTGGAAAGAAGGTCACCCCTTACAGGGCCTAGTTTCAAGCTGTGCCTCTGAAGTTGGCCTTTGCAGGGACACTGCACTGGGTTTATGAGGTGAAGGCCCAGGAACTGTTTTACTAGCTGAATGTATCTCAAACTAGTCCCCAGAAAAAGTCAACTGGAGGGGCCAGCGGGGAGCTCAGTGGCCCACACAGTCCCAGCATCGCCTTCTGCGCATGTCCAGGTTCCAAAGGTCTGATAGAGACTGAGCCTCTGCATCTGTGACAAGTCCTGGTGGTATTGTTGCCTGGCCCCAGATCACACTCAGGGGTGGGGGTGGGGGCAAGAGAGAGGAACTCAGCCTGCTAGAGTCCTGCAGGTGCTCTGGTGTGAGGGAGACACGAGGCAGCAGGGCCAGGAGGTGTGTGAAAAGAACAACACGGAGGGGTAAAGAGATGTGAGCGGGGGTCAAACAGCACCTTCACCTGTCTGAGCTTTACTTTTTTCAGCTGCAAGATGAAGATACCTCATTATTTTGGAAGAATTGGGTATGCTAAAATTTACAGTAGAGTTCCTGCTTTTTCTCAGCCAGAACATCAAGGATCAAAATGTTTGTTTACAGACGCACGTCCAGCCAAGATACAGCAAGCAGAGCTGCGTTCATCCTCCCACCTGCAACAGCCACAGAATGGACACGAGTGCACCTATGGTTTCAGGGCTGTCAGACCTCAAATAATGGGGGAGGGGACGTGACCTTGGAGACAAGGAAGCAAGCAGGAAAAGTCCTTCAGTGCCCCGGCACGCTGCTTTCAGAGAGCTCCCAAGAGACCTGCTGCAAGGAGACACCCAAGAGATGGAGCTGGGAGTTGGATGAAACTCATATGGCAAAAGGTTAAAGGACAGTTCTGGAAAGAGAGCACACTACAGAAAGACCTCCAGGGACCTTGCACAAAGACCACCAAAAGAAAGAATGTTAAGCACAGGAACCTAGAAGCTAACTCAGTTATGGCAAGCTGACAGGATGTCACCACCCCAACAGCGGCCAGGAGCAAAGGGCCCATGGATCCTCCATCTTTCTGGAGCCCTCACCCTGATTTCTGCTTATCAGGGCGGCTATCTATTTTCTCCTTTCCTCTCCCTGCCTTTTTCTCTTTACACAAAGTGGCTTCATTTCACTGAACTTGTAAATTTGTATTGGGGTTGAGCTAATGATCTCAGCAGGCTGCTTTGGTAGCAAAGCCGTGGTGCTTGTCTTCTAGACATGAGATCTTTGGTTCCCTGACCAGAAACCAGACATGACAAAACTACCCTAGGCCAGGGAGAAAGCCTCTCAGTAAGAGAGCCAAGAGTAGCGCTATTCCCACCAGCCGGGCTGAGAAGCTTCATAATCCAAGGGACACTGGATTATGGATTATCCAGGAAGAGCTTTCAGCCTCATGAGTGGGGAACAATTAGGTTCAGACTGAGCACTGCTCCGTTCCTATCTACCAAGTTTCTAATGCAAGACCCAAGGATCAAGTGGTAATGTAGGTACCACCTAAGAACCAACCTGAAAGTTCAAAAATGTCCAACACCCAACAAGGTACAATTCTGACATCCAATAAAAAATTGTAAAGCATAAAAAGCTATAATAAAGAGAAAAATTAAGCAATCAAAACCAATCTAGAATGGAAACAGATGTTAGAATTAGCACACAAGGACATTAAAACAATTATTATAATTGCAGCCCGTATGTCCAAAAAGTTACACAGAAATGGGAAGTAATTTTTTAAAGACCTAAATCAAGATTCTAAGACCAAAACTATAATGCTCTGGTAAATTAAATAAATCAGATCCACGTATGCAGACACAGCACTATCTCGCTAGTGTAAGAACCTGAACAAGTAATTAAAATCTAAAAAAGTACAACAGATATTGTGAAAGGGAAAGAAATTGTTCAATGGGAAGGAAAAACTGTGATGAGGAAAAGGACAAAGGAAAGAAGGGAAAAAGATATTTTTAAGTCTACACACAGAATAGTTTGGATGATTGTACTGTCTGTCTCCCCTGGCCTTTTAAAAGGTTCACTTATGGGTGCTGGTGAGATGGTTCAGCAGTCTAAGGTGCTTGCTTAGGAAAGCTTAGGCAACCACAGGGACTGCAGTTCAATCCCCAGCACCACGTGCTGCACCAGCCCCACCCCCAGGGCAGGTTGAGCCGGCCATAAAATAAATAAATAAATAAAAATAAAAATCTATAATGTCTCAAACAAAAAGCAATACTGGATGGTATGAGTACAAGAATTGATATTACAGGGGTGGGGATAGTAAATTTAAAGATATAGCAATGGAAATTATCCAGAAGGAAATAGGGGGGAAAGGATGTTTTAAAACTCAAAAAGTACTACTGAGTCCTGGGTCAAGGTCATGTAGCCTCATACATACAGGATTAGAACCCCAAACAGAAGTAAAGAAAATCATCAGAAAGTCTTTGTTTCTGGTTCAGTAAGTGTAGGGCAGGCCCCAAGAATTTGCTTTTCATTCCCAGCAGATGCTGATGTACAGCTCCAGATAGGAGCTGGCCATCTACGACTCACAGATGACCAAATCTAGTCTGCCACTTGCTGCTACAAATAAAGTTTTATTGGCACACAGTCACCTTTATGTTCATGTTCTCTATGGCCTTGGTATTATGATGACAAAGTGGAAATGTTTCAAGGAAAATCACATGGACTGTGAAGCCTAAAATATACACTATTGTTAAAAAAAAAAAAAAAGGTTTTGTAACTTCCAATTTAGGGGAATAAGTAGGGCTCAGGTCTTTTAGGATCAAAGCATCAATCACAGAACCTAACTTCTCATAAGTTTTTCCTTAAAGTCCTAGAGGCTTGGAATTTAAGATCAGGGCAAGGGCCACATCCTTTAGTGGTGGGGAGAGAGCATGCTGTCATATTCTGGCCTTTTATTCTAAAGGCACTAATGCCAACCCCATTCATGGATGCTTTCTTCTCGGGACCCAATGATCTCCCAAAGCCCCAGTCTTAAGTAGCCACACTGGGTATTTGATTTCAATTTACCAATTTGGGGTACAGAGAACAAACATTCAGCACACAACATCTCAAAGCAGAAGGAGGCGGGAGAGTGAGCAAGGGGGAGGAGCAACAGCCGAGAATGGAGAGGAGCGAGGGAGAGGGACAGGGCGTCCCTGGAGCCTGGGGAGGAGTCAGGTCTCTAAAAGGACTGGGGAGCGGCTTAAAAGCATAAACACAGACTGCACAATGACACTACCATTTTGAGGCAGGAAGTGTTTTCGGCTTGACTGATGGCTCCCGTTAAGCAGGCACTAAGTGACCGGGAGAGGTAGGGGACAGCTGCTCATCCCACGGTGGCCAAGGAGCAGAGAGAGGAGCCCAGGACAAGAACACACCCTTCCAGGTTATACCCCCAGTAACCCACCCCTCTGACCAGGCCCTGCTTCCAATTTTGATCTAAAACACAGCAGACCCTACCTGAGACCAGCCAGATTGCTGTGCTATAGAAGAAATAGAACTCTCAGTGGGCTAGAAGTCAGAGGTACAGAGTTCCCGTCCCCCAAAATCAAAGAATGAATTCCAAACAATGCAGGTTAGGAATAGAAAGATTTATCAAGAGATAGCTCCTGAGAGACAAGAGCGACCCTGAGCAGACAGCTACCAAAGCCTTTGTCAGGGGTCACTTATATAGCAAAGTCACAACATGGGTAAAACCTGGATCAAACTATAATCAACCTACAGGGCTACAATTACAGCTGCTTAGCTGATATTGATTCAATAGGGAACCAGGTCATGCAGCAAGGGTATATATGGGAAGAACAAAGACATTTTTGGAAAGGGATGGTCATGATGTCCTGGTCACCTATCTGGGCAGCTGATACTTAGCTGGATTTCTGGGGTCAGTGGTGCTAATTACAGTATAGTTCTAGGTTACTGCTTGTCCCTTAGGGAAGCTGCAGGCCTGGCCACTGCCTCTTTATTTGGAGACTTGGTCTTCTTCTGATGTGCTTCCAGCCACAGTTCAGATGCCTTTAGTTTTCACTGACTTCCTTAGTAGCCCAGCCCCCTCTGACTGTAAAGAAATGCCTAACTTAGCTGCCCAGAACACTGGCTCGCCTCCTTCACTCTGCTCCCCCCGTAGCCCAGGCTGTCACGACTCACGCTGTCAAATTACACTAACCCACTGCTCGGCAAACGTTTTCTGCCCAGAGCCGGGTGGCAAATAGCTCAGCCTTTGCCACCACATGGGTGTCTGAAGCAGGCACTTGGCTGTGCTATCGCAGCACAGAGGGCGATGGATAAACTGTGGTGATCCATTGAGGGTTGTGTTGGACAAAACTTTGAGGACCTAAAACTGGAAGCCCATGCGTTCCACATGTCACAAAATACACTTTTGTTTTTTTTTTTTTTCCAATCATATTCTAAAACATCATCTGATGATATAAAACAAGCACCACGCCAGACTCGGCCTGCAGGCCTTGATGCACCGACCCCTGCAGGCATCCTCCCACATGCCAGGCCAGCACCACTGCGCGGTGACGAGCTAGGGCGTCTGGGCCCCGTGCACCATAATGGTCCTGGACAGCTCACTTCACTCGACCTTGGCCTCTTGTCCTTAGGCCAGCCCAGACCTGACCACTCTCATTCCTGGATTACTACCCGCTGCTGGGACCTGAAGACAGCCAGTGCTACCCACTCCGCCACCCTGCCTCCTGCAGAGTGCCACGGTCCCCTCCCCTTTCCCACACATGGAATGCCTAACTAACAAACCACACACATCTTCCAGATAAAGGCAAGTACTTAGTTGCAAAGAAAATTCTATCATTACAGCCAGTCTGCAAGCCACAGTCTAGGGTGGAGAGTCGTGGCCAGCCCTGGGTAAGGCCGCCGAAGCGTTCGCAAGTCATTCTGCTCTAGTGTTTTCCATAGACAGCCCTGTCTGCATTTTATCCTGAAGTTCTCACGACACAGAACTCTTTTTCAGTGGATTAGTTTAACTACAAGCCAGTTCTGTAATCTCTATCCCCTGGGGTCAAGTTCAAAGAGAATACCAATGTGATTAGGTAAACATATGCAAGTAGTAGATTTATGTGCTACTGTGCTATTCTTTGTGATGTTGGTATTGGGGGTAGGGAATTTTAAGAGCTGCTCTGTGCTCCATTTATTTAAGAAATTAACTCATCAGTCCCCACTGTAGATGAAGGCACTTCTCGGGACATTTGAAATTCAAAGTTATGGTGCTCAGCTGAAAAGGAGGCAAAAGAGAGTGAGCAGAAGGAGGAGAAGATTAATATAAGAAGGACTGGTGCTAAATCCTGGCTGTTCGGGAATGCAGGCAGCTCACAGGCAGGAGCGGAAGCAAGGTGCAGGTACGTCAGTGTAGCACAACTGTGCAATTGAACGGTAAATGGTACCTGGAGCAGTGGGCTGGAACTGCCCCGTGCAGGGAATTCACGGAAACATGGCGAGAGCTTTTTTTCTTTCTAACAAAGCACTTAGGCAATTATCTCAGCACACCCACAGTGCAGGGGACCGTGCAGTCTGCTGAGTTTTCCAGGTAGTTAGAGGAAAATAAATTCCCTGACAGCCTCTATGAGCCAGGTGCCCTAGTCTTGGTTCACCACTGGCAAAAATGATATCTGGGATCTGAAGTCCCCTGCTGGGAGGCAGAGGGCTGGATAAGGGATTCAAGCCACGCCCCTCTCTAGACATGGGATCTCATCTAATCCGGGAAATCACTCCCCAAGGAAGTATTATTGTCATTCCACTTTACATACAAAAATCTCATTTTACTGTTGAGAAGCTGAGCTGGAAATCAAGTGGCTTAGTTATTTTTTCATTGCTGGAGCAAAATACCCAACACCCACAAGTCAAAGGAGGAAAGGTTTTTTTGGGCTCACGGTATGTGGAGCCTCCGTTCCACAGTCAGCTGGTTCCAAGGCCAGCCAGCATCCAAGAGGGAAGCAGCCCATGGCAAGGCAGAGAGAGGGCAAGGAGCAGCAAAACAGCAAGCCTCCCTTCCCCTTTCAGGGTACAAGTTTTTGGGTGATACTACCTGCACCCAGGGTGGGCCTTCCTGTTTTCTGTACCCAGAACTATGACAAACCAATCAGTGGACTAATCCCTAATCCCATTATCATACCCTAGTCCGCAACACTTCCCCAAAATTCTACCTATGAGTACATGAAGCCTTGGGAACACATCTAGGTACAAGCCACTACATCAAGTCAGCTGCCTGAATCCTATGCTTGTTTCACTTTATGAGAGTGATAGGGCTCTGAGCATCCTGAAATATTCTCATTCCTCAGCCTCCAAGTCAATTCCAAACAAGCTTTGAGCTAAAGTCACGATTGACTAGGTATGGGGAAGCTGACAGTTCCGACCTTCAACAGGAAAACAAGGAAGTTGGGGAGGAGTGATATAAAATCAACTGGAGAACCACTCAGAGCTCTGTGCACAGACTTACACGGGAGCATATGGGAACTGTATGGAAGTACGGCTAGCTCTGCATTTGCATAAAGGAAAAGATGTATCTGGAGCAGACCCAAGCTGTGGGGAAAGGGAGTCTAGATAGAAGCAATTTGCTCAGGAGACAGTTAGGTGATGCAGAGAGAATTTAATGCATTATCTGTTGTTTGGTTTGTTGGTTCCCCCTCTGGTTCCTGTGGATTTAAGTCAGCACCTTGCAGGGAGCAAAAACTGCTAAGAAAAAGGTGGATTTGTGTGTACTCAGTAGCAGTCAAGTCCTGAGCCCAGGTAGGTTGAGTCTAACTCTGCTTCTCCCTAATACTCATGGACCTTGTATACATTGCTTGACTTATCCATTTAGTAGTGTGGGTTTTTAAAAAGTTATTTCAGGCCTGGGGAGATAGCTCCATGGCACAAGTGCCTGCCTAGCAAGTGCAAGGTCATGAGTTTGAACCCCGATCTTGCAAACATAAATAAAAATAAAAATAAAAAAATAAAAGTTATTTCATAGCCTAGATGTGGTAGTGCATGCCTGTAATCTCAGCACTTGGGAGGCTGAGGCTACAGGCTCATCATGAGTTCAAGGGCAGCCTGGGCTGTATAAGCAAGTTCAAAGTCAACCTGTATTACATAGCAAGACTCTCTCTAAAAAAAAAAAAAAAAAAGCTATGGTAAAAATTATTTCATCAGCCAGGTATGGCAGCATATACCTGTAATTCCAGCACTCAAGAGGACTAAAGCAGGAGGATCACACGTTCAAGCCTGGCTTTGACACCTTTGTAACTTGGTGAGACCTGTCTCAAATGCTTGACATGAAGGAGAAATATATATATATATTTTGGAATGACATTGATTTTCTTAAATGGACCTGAATGTGATCATCTACATTCAGTTACCAATTTATAGGAAATACAGTAGATAGATGAGCATGTTAAAAGACACCTAGGGGATATGACAGCAAAATCCAGAAATCCATAGAAGCCCCTGCAGGACAAATAGCTTTGTGCCTTCCACAATTGAATTGTACGCAGGAGAAAAATTATAGAATAAACATAAATACGAAACACAAACCTACCACGATGTACAGATTTTTTGTAGATGTTATTGCAAATGCACACTTAAATGTTTACAAATAAAACAGGGTATTAGGGGTTTGCTTTATTAAGTCTTGTATCTAGAAATCCCCTCAAAGCCTCATGTACTCATAGATAGGGATTTGGGGAGTGGCTTGGTCATGGGTGTGTGATGCTGGTTTACGAGGGAGATAACTGATTTGCTTAGCATAGCTCCAGGTATGGATAGTGGGAAGATGTGCTGTGTGTCTGGGTCTATCAATCATTGGGCTTATTGCCTGAATAGAAAAAAAAAAAATGAAAAGAAGGTTCAGGGCTGGCTGTCTCTCACCTGCAAGCTATGGACTGTTTCTCCTCTGCTATGCCCCTCTGCAAGTCACCCTGCCTTAGAACCAGCCAACTATGGACCAACACTTCTACAAACTATGAGCTAAAACAAACCTTTCTTCCTTTTACTTGTAGGTATTAAGTATTTTGTCTCAGCAAAATGCCTAACTGAGCACTTCTTTACAAAAGATATAAATGGCCAAGAAATGTATGAAAATCTGCTCATCATGACTGATTAAGGAAATGCAAATCAAAACCACAATGCAATCTTGCCTCACACCTATTTGAAGGCTATGACCCCCAAAGCAAAAATAAGTGTTGGTGGGGCCCGGCAGGGTGGCTCAGTGATCTAAAGCAGCTGCTTAGGAAAGCTTGGGCGGCTGCAGGGACTGCGGTTTGATCCCCAGCACCACATGCTGTGCCAGCCCTGCCCTCAGGGCAGGCTGAGCCAACCATATAAATAAATAAGCAAACAAACAAAAGTTCTGAAACAAGAAAAAAATAAAATAAAATAATTCTTAAAAAAAAAAAAAAAAAGTGTTAGTGAGATATATAGCCGAGGGATCCCTCATGCCTTATGGAATGGAATATACATGGATTCAGTTGTTATGGAAAACAGCATTAGGGGTCCTCAAAAGACAGAAAATATAATTAGCAAATGATCCATTGGCCCCATTTCTGGGTATAAACTATATTGGCCACTTTTCCATTGCTGGGAGATAATACCTGACACACACAGTTTAGAGCATTTGGGCTCCTGGTCTCCGTCCACGCTTAGCTGACTCCAAGGCAGAAACACAACCAAAGGGTATGGCAGAGCAAAGCTGCTCAGCTCATGGGAAGCAGGAAGTACAGAAAGCAAGGAAGGACACATGGCCCCGGGGACCTACCTCCGCCAAGGAGGGCCAGCTCCTAATATCCATTCAGCTATGTGCTCATCAACAGATTAATCCACTACAGATGGGCGTTGTACTCTCCACACATGAGTGTGTGATTCTGCGAGGTTTTCACCACCCCAAAAAATGATAACCCCAGACAGTGAAATCAGTATTCTGAGGATAGAGCTGTACTCACTGCCACATTCCTCAGAAGAGCTAACTATAGAAGTAACTTAGGCGTTCACCAGTGTATGATAAAGAAAACGAACCCTAGGATTTATTATTTAGCCTGATAAGGGGAACAATCTGCCAATTGCAGCACCACAAATGAAGCTGTAAGACATAGTGACAGAAACCGAGAACTTGAGACTTCTCTGTGTGGGATCTAAAGAAGCTGAACTCCTAGAAGCAGAGAGTAGAAAGGTTGTCACCAGAGACTGGGGAGGTGGGTTAGTGAGGATAAGAAAAATGGTGATCAAACAACACAGAGCTTCAGCGAGACAGGAAGAACAACCTTTCATGACCTGCTGCACAGCAAGGTGACTATAAAAATAATAATGCATTATACATTTCAAAGTTGCCCGCAAGACTAAATTTTCAATGCTTCTACCTCAAAAAGTGGTAAGTATTGAGGGTGATACGTGTGCTAATTAGCCTGATTGGACTATCCCACATGGCAAACATATGCTAAACATTACACTGTGTCCCACAAATACATACAATTATTATTGTCAATTAAAAATAAGTTTAAAAATTTGAAAGGATGAGATGTAAATTTTTAAAAATATAAAAGTAATATAGGTGTTATGGTTTGTGTCTAGGTGTCCCCCCACCAAAGCCTCATGGAAGTCACGGGGTGGGGGTTTGAGATTAATCCATAATCAAACTTGGGATTATGGGTGTGAGTGCTACACCCAGCCTGGGACACACAGCCTGAATGCAACATAAGGGAGACAGACTCGCTCTCTGTAGCCACTGTTGATGTTACTCCTCCCTTTTGTTCTTACTGTTTTGCTGCCTTCTGCTGCCACAAACTGCTGCTCTCTGCCATGAGCCAGTCTGCCTTTGAGCCAGATAAGTATGGACTGAACCCTCCAGTAACTGTGAACTAAATAAACCTTTCCTTCCTTCCTTTTGAGTGTCACGTATTTGTCCCAGCAACAAGAGAAGAGTAACTGAGACGATAGGAGAGAAGTGATTGGCAAAAAATTGCTATTGTAGCTACTTTGATGTATACTTGATTTCCCACCACCAAAGGAGAAAGATTAAGAGATAATTCATGTTCATTAAAAATAAATAAATAATTTTTTAAAAAGAGATAATGCATGTTCAGACATGTAAAGTATGTAAAACAGTGACTAACATATAGCATAAGTCCTCCAAACTACTAGAAGAACACTTGGGTTGTTCATGAATACCCCATAAAGCCTTCAGCACATACTTTTTTTTTTTTTTTTTAACATTTTTTTTAGAATTTTTTTTTCTTGTTTCAAAACTTTTGTTTATTTATTTTAATGGCTGGCTCAGCCTGCCCTGAGGGCAGGGCTGGCCCAGCATGTAGTGCCGGGGATTGAACTGCGGTCCCTGCAACCACCTGCAGGCGCTTTAGACCACTGAGCCATCCTGCCAGGCCCCAAATACTTTGAGCTTCCTCTGACTCTGATTTTAGTCAACCCTAGTTGTATCAGCTCCTTGGAAAATGTTAGGGCTTCAGCCTCTGTGAGGGGTGATGGTGCCCACAGAGGATGGTAGCCTAGATGTTTGGAAAAAGATGGTAGAAACCTCAAAGAATGTTGGGTAGCCCGTGGCACCATCTGGTGGGAGAGGTCTTGACCCTAACTTTGCATGTTTGAATTACTGCTCTTTCTTCTGGAAAAAATACCTAGAAGTAAAATAGTTGGGTTGAGTGGACTTCTATTCCTAGTTTTTTGAGGGTCTACACACTGATTTCCACAGTGTTTGTACCAGTTTACACTCCCACCAATAGTGAAGAGTGTTCCTTTTTCCCCACAGTCTCTCCAGCATTTGTTATTAGTTGATTTTTTACGATAGCCATTCTTTCTGAAGTGAGGTGGAATCTCAGTGTTGTTTTAATTTGCATTCTGGAATGAAATTTATAACTTTTTAGTATATTTATTTGCCATTTGTTTTTCTTCCTTGGGGAAGTGTGTATTCATCTTAGATGCCCATTTTTGGATTCAGTCTTTGAATTTAGGGGACCTGATTTTTTTTAGTTCCTTATATATTCTATATAGAAGTCCTGTATCTGAGTGACTGTTGGTTAAGATTTTTTCCCTCTTTGTGAGTTTTCTTTTACGTTGTTGCTGATTTATTTTCACGTGCAGAAACTTCTTAATGAGATCCCAGTTATTAATTCTTTGAAGTATTTCTCATGCATTTTTGTTTTTGTTCGTGAACTCTCTACCTACCTCTGTGTCTTCAAGATCTCCACCTACTTTCTCTTCCACATCATCCCACAGCGATATATGTGCACTCACGTTTTTAGCAACACATTTTGCCTCAGTTAAATCTTGGAAACAACCCAAATGCGCACAAGTTTATGAGTGAAAAAAAAAAAAAAAAACATGTGATATTTTATATAGTGGAGTACTACTCAGCTATAAAGAAAGATAAACTTGGGCCCGGCGGGATGGCTCAGTGGTCTAAAGCGCCTGCTTGGGGAAGCTTGGGCGGCTTCAGGGACCGCGGTTCGATCCCCGGCACCACATGCTGCGCCAGCCCTGCCCTCGGGGTGGGCTGAGCCCGCCATAAAAATGAGTGAATAAATAAACAAAGGTTCTGAAACAAGAATAAAAATAATAAATTTAAAAAAAAAATAAAGAAAGATAAACTTGAGGCTTTTATAGGTAAATGGATGCAACTAGAGGTTAGACCTAATACATGAAATAAATCAGACCCACCTGTGTGAACATCATATTGTCTCCCTAGTGTAAGAACCTGAAAGAATAAATAAAATCTGAAAGATACAATAGGTATAGTAAACGGGAATGAAACTCAACATAAGGAGTAAGCAATTGAGAAGATGGAAAGGAGAAAAGACAGGAAAAAAGGAAAGGGACAGAATTATGTAAGTCTATCCACAGGTCAATATGCAATATAACAACTCTTCCTTTTATTTTTTTTTTTTAAATATGTATCATTTCTTTTTTTTTTTTTTTTTTTTTGTAAAAAAAAGACACATTTATTTAGTGTCATGATCAGACTATTACATTTAGCAATCAACAGCATGGGTACAAAAAAAGGTCTACATTAAAACCCTTTGTGGGAATGCTTTACACTTTCCACAGAACAGAAACTAAAATAACCTGTTATACAATTAGTCACAAGTACGGTCCTTGAGTTTTTTGCCCATACGCATGAGTATTGTCTAAAACATGTCTTCTTTGTAGCAGCCAGGCCCTGCCACCACTGTGCTTGGCTGAGTTCACAAATCTGTTGTAACCTGTAGCTTCCCTGTCACTTCTCTGGCTCTCCTCTCCTGCTAAGCTTTGTTTCCTGGAAGTGTTTAAAACCTTCTGCCACTGCCACAGCTACTGGTGCTGCTGGAGCCTGAAGAGCCACCTTGATTTCGTGGTTTGGTGAAATATTGGCCTCCACCACCATAGGGCCCAGAGCTTCTGCCTCCAAAGTTTCTTCCCTTCATGGGTCCAAAATTTGAAGACTGACTGTTGTAATTGCCAAATTCATTATAGCTTCTACCACCTCCATAATTGCTGCCATCATTACCAAACCCATTGTAGCCATCTCCACTGCCACCATATCCAACCCCACCACGGCTGCCACCAAAGCCACCTCGACCACTGAAGTTCCCTCCACAACCGAAACTGTCATTGCCACCAAAACCACCTCCACAACCACCACCAAAATTTCCAGAACCACTTCGACCTCTTTGGCTAGATGAAGCACTAGCCATCTCCTGCTTTGACAGGGCTTTCCTTACTTCACAGTTGTGGCCGTTCACAGTGTGGTATTTTTGAATGACAATCTTGTCCACAGAATCATGGTCATCAAAGGTTACAAAGGCAAAGCCCCTCTTCTTCCCACTGCCTCGGTCAGTCATAACTTCAATCACTTCGATTTTTCCATATTGTTCAAAATAATCTCGTAGGTGATGTTCTTCAGTATCTTCTTTAATACCACCAACAAAAATCTTCTTCACAGTTAAGTGGGCACCTGGTCTTTGAGAATCTTCTCTTGAGACAGCTCTCTTTGGTTCCACAACTCTTCCATCCACTCTGTGTGGCCTTGCATTCATGGCTGCATCCACCTCCTCCACAGTGGCGTAAGTGACAAACCCAAAGCCTCTGGAATGCTTGGTGTTTGGGTCTCTCATCACCACGCAGTCTGTGAGTGTTCCCCATTGCTCAAAATGGCTCCTCAGACTCTCATCAGTTGTTTCAAAGCTCAGCCCTCCGATGAAGAGCTTCCATAGCTGTTCAGGCTCCTTGGGAGACTCTGACTTAGACATGACGGCAGCAGGAACGCAGACTAACGATGCTTCCTCCACGGGATCTACCAGCAGAAAAGCATATGTATCATTTCTAAGGTCTTCCTATTATTTTTATACTTTCTTTAAAAAATATTAAGAAAATAAGGACAAAATTATAAGCTTTATAGAAAGGAAGAGTTCATGTTTTGTTTGACCAATATTGCATATCTATAGCAGTAGTCTGAACAAATTTGATAATAATAATATGTAATATGATAACCATTGATAATATCCTATTCTTGCTTTGAAATTCTGTACCATTTTTATTGTTTTATGATGCTTTGTTTTGACTTTGTTCTTATTTTTTTTCCTCTTTAAAATAAAAATAAGGGGACACCCACTTGGGACCCTCTCCTGTCCCTCTCTTGAACAAGAGCTTTTCTTTCCCCTAATAAATATGTTCTGCTCATTAATAAATAAATAAATAAATAAATAAATAAGCTACTGTTCTTCATGGAGGTTTCATAAACTTCTTGGGTGGCTTTATAAGGGTAGAGCTAGCGATTCCATGTGCAGCATTAGGGAAGAGCTAGGTTCACAGGCATTGCTACTTGTAAAGACCCTTCTATTTGCATAGCCTGGTAAAGTCCACAAAGTGTCAGATGGCCAATGACCTACATAAAAGCAAATATTTTTTTGCCTAAACTTGGAAGGACTTTTCCTTGATGTTCAATTTAGAAGTTCCCTGTAGGAAGAAAGACCCAATAGCTTCTTCTGTTTAAGGTTATGCAAACCCTGGCATATTTAGCTACTAGATCCCCAAGTAAAGCCTAGGGGGTCACAAAACAGAACCCCTTCCTTTTTCCGAACAAATATTTCCTAACTGTGTTGTATTCAGCCTTTGGAGGGCATAGGAACCACTTGTTAAAGTATAGGTTCTAGGGCTCAGGTATGGCTCAGTGGCAGAGCACTTCCTCAGTATGTGCAAGGCCTTGATTTCAATCCCAAGTGCTAGGGATGGGGAGTTCAGGTTTGGGGCCACCCCTCACTCCATACCCTTGTGGGTGGACCTAGAAGAACAAACTTCTTAATAAAGCACCAGCCCTCCTGGATGGGAAGTTCTCTGATTAAAAGGAAAAATGAAATTGAAACCTTCTCTCCCTCCCCTTCCCATCCCAGTGGTTCTATCTCAGGATATAAAGAGCAGAGTGGTCCTGTGTGGAGGACTACCTGAGCTCTCCTTGAAAGAAGAGCAGTTGTCTCCGTTTTTGCTGAGTCTAACCCTATTTCCTCTATTGAAATGTACAAATTGCACAAAATGTACAATTGGCCTTATGCAGTGTGTATTGGTCTAGCCGAGGTGCTGGTAGCAATTTTTGAAGATGGTATTGTGTGTTTCCCTGATAATCTACACCTACTGCTTTCCAATATGAGCTGGGTCAAGACAGGATGAAGAGCCAATGATCTACGCTGTCAGCTGGGGTCAAGCCTCGAGATAGAGGCTATGACTTCCTGGGGCTTGAAAGATTACACAGCAGAGCTGAAGCACCAGACCCCTAAAACATTAGATACTATCTCAGCAGCATAACGCAGATTACTTTCTCTGCATATCTTCTCTGCATATGGCGGAGGTAAATGCAGGCCACCTACCTAGCCCAGTTCGCAGGGCTCACCTACTTCCCACTATTCTCTTAAGCCACTCCCCCATCTCAGCTGAATAAAACCCCCAGTGTGGCCATGGGTGGCTCTTTTTTTGTTTCAGAAGCCATCTTTGTGGCTGGACTTAGGGCCTCTTGACTTCCCAGTAATTATATGTGTGTGTATGTGTGTGTGTGTGTTAGCTGGGTTGCACTGGGAGTGGTAGATTGGAATTAATTTGGTGGAATGCCAATAATGTGCTTTTAGGATTATAAATTTAGATTTCTTGGGCCGAAACAAGAACCAAAAGGGACTTCGACATCCCTGTCCTATAAGTCAAATGCTCTTTTTGTCTCCTAGTGGCACTGGAGCTTCACAGAGTGGACCAAGGAGGACAGTCTGTGGCCAAAGCCAGCCACTGGGCATTTCTGTGGCACTTATGCTTTGACCCTTTCCCTACTGTCTTGATCATCTGATTCAGAGAACTCTATGCTACACAGCTGCCCTCTCTTCCTGTGGGCCCAAGAAGAGGGAGGGGGCTACTGGCAGACAGACAGAGATGGAAGACGAGGGGAGGTGGCTGGACTGCCAACGCCTTGGGAGTACAAAACTTTGTGCAGGAAATATCAGCACGAGAGACCTTGCCCCTTGTGCCCTGTGAACCCTGGAGGAATTGGGCTGGACAGGCCCACCGCAGTCAGTGCGGTGAACAGCCATGATGGAGCTGCTGACCTTGCTGTTCTCCATATAATTCCAGGGACCCCATCCTCTACCCTCTCAATCTATAAGCACTTTGTTCATTTGCTCAAAAAGATACATTTCCATAATGCTTAGTGAGACACACAGTTCACTGGCATTTTGGACGGGAGACAATTTTTATCATATGCCACAAAGTGAGACCTCATAAAAAATCATCTTTTAAAATTCTCCTCTTGGACGGAGGATGTAGCTCAGTGACAGAAAGCTCACCTAGCACACATGAGGCCCTGGGTTTTATTCCCAACACTGAAAAAAAAATCTTTTTCCTCTTTCCTCTGCAAATGCCATCCATGGCACTGCCTGTTTCCTTTTGTCACTTCCTAACTCTGCTGTTGTCCCTAGTTCTGGACTTTACCTGGGTCCATACTGGGCAAAGGGCACCTGTCATCCCCTCTTCTCTCCCATCCAAAACTTACGATACACTTTTTTTTTTTTTCAGAACCCAGGATCAAACTGAGGACCTTGCACTTGCCAGGCAGGCACTTGTGCCTCTGAGCTATCTCCTCAGCCCTGACTTATGATACATCCTTAAATCACTGTAGGTTTCTTGGTGAAAGAGAGATTTTGCTATCAAAAAACATGCTAGTCATCCCAATGGCACACTGATAAGAAGTAATTTGGGTTTCCTGCAAAAATCAGGCTTTGACATGCACTGTCTCTTGACCACCTGGGCTGTAGGTATCCCCACTGCTAAGGTCAGATGGCTTACTCTCAAAGAGACTGAACAACTAGTATGAAGTTAAACAGGTAGTGCATCAAGAGCGAAAGACAAACCAATTCTTTTTTCAAATGGGCAAAGATTTGAATAGGCATTTCTCCAAAGGAGATACTAAATGACTAAGAGTCACATGGGAAGATGCTCAAATCATTGGTGATTAGGGAAACCAATAAAAACTTAGTGAAATATAAAAACGTAAGTAGGTGGTCAGGGAGATAGCTCATCAGTATAAGCACCTGCCTGGCAAGCACAAGGTCCTGAGTTCCACCCTCAGTGCCACAAGAAGAAGATGAAAGTGTTGGGAGATGTGGGAAAATGGGAACCATCGTCAAGAGGGGTGAGGCCGTAAAATGCTGCAGCTGCTTTGGAAAACAGCCTGACAGGGCGTATGCGCAAAGGGGTTAAAATCGTGCACTCACAGAAGCTTAGGCATGATGTCCGTTGCAGCATTGCTCACAGCCAGAGAGTAGAAACAGCAGAAACGTCCCTCAGCTGAGGAAAGCATAAATCAAGTGCGGTATACCCATTTAATAGAATGTCATACAGTTAAAAAAAAAAAAAAAACCCTGTGAATTACTGACTCTTGCTACCATATGGTATAATGAACCTTGTAAACATTATGCTACATGAAAAAAAAAAAAAACCCACAAAGGCCACATATCATATGATTTCACTGAGATGAAGTATCCAGAAGAGGCAAATGCGCACAGAAATAGCCCCAGTTTTCTGGGGCTGGGGTTTGGGGTAGAACATGACAGCTAACAAGGATGGAACTTTTTTCTTTCTTTTTTAATGTATTTAATACAGGGTCTACAGGATTTTGCTACGTAGATTGGACTCATAGTGATCCTCCTGTTTTCAGCCTCCCAAGCTCTAGGATTACAGGCACATGCCAGCACACCCAGGCTCAGTCGTTGTCTCAGTGTACCCCAGGGGCAGGGCTGACATGGCATGCCGGGGATTGAACCCAGTCCCTGCACCTGACTAAGCAGGTACTTTAATCCTCTGAGCTATCTGGCTGACCCATTGGAGTTCCTTTTTAAGGTCGGTGAAATATTGTGGAATTACTGGTGGTCACTGCAAAATTGTATAAGTATACAAAAAAAAAAAAGAAAAAGATTGGATTATGCACTTGAAAACACACAAAATATCTGAATTGTAACTTAAAAAAAAAAAAAAAGTACCCTATTAAAAAACGAAACAAAGCCTGTTCCAGCCCAGCCCAAACCCCACCGCTGGGAGCTGAGCCTGCGCACCTGCCGCGGGTAAGCCCCTGCGCCCCTCTGCCCCGCCTCTGCGTTCCCACGACTAACTTCCTGTTCCAGCCCAGCCCAAACCCCACTGCTGGG